>JAODJX010000041.1:16800944-16814074 GCA_026776945.1 Isichthys henryi
CCTGCGATGGGCTGGCCCCCCATCCTGGGTTGTTCTCTGCCTCGTGCCCATTGCTTCCGGGATAGGCTCCGGAGCCCTCCGCGACCCAGTAGGATAAGCGGTTTGGAAAATGGATGGATGGATGATTTCATGCATGTTTTGCGTTCATTTGGGTGGGCTGAGAGGGTTAGGGTTTCCTGCCTTAGGGTTGGGGTTAAACAAGGAGCCGCAGTGTGATGGCCGTGTCCCTCAGTCCCTTAGACTCTGTGTACTACCACCGTGAGGTGCTCTGCCACTCCCTCGATGGCCACCGTGTCGACCTCATCACCATCACCTCGTGTCATGGCATGATGGAGGAGCGGGAGGCCCGGCTGGACAAGTTATTTCCAGATGGCGCTACTCCCCGACCGCACAGGTTCGCGGGGAAGAGGGTACGTGACCCCTTCCCGCCGTCTGCCATCTCCATGGGGTCCCAGCACTGCCGGCGGGCGGCTAACCTTTATGGCTCCCTTTCCCTGAAGGTGTTCTTCCTCAGTAGCCGAGTCCATCCCGGAGAAACGCCGTCCAGCTTCGTCTTCAACGGCTTCCTGAACTTTATCCTGAAGCAGGATGACCCTCGCGCTCAGGCGCTGCGCAGGATGTTCGTCTTCAAGCTGATCCCCATGCTGAATCCGGACGGAGTTGTACGTGGACACTACAGGTGAAGCCCTCAGGCCGCCACACCATGCTGTTACAGATGCAGTGCAGTAGAACCATGCAAGTCCTAACAGCGGCAGTTCATCTCAAAATCGGAAAAGAACATTCATACAGAGCGCAAACGTCCTGATAGTGTGTGATATGGTTAGTGTGTGGAGTTCTGTAGAAGAAAATAATTTGCATTAAACTAAAAAGGTCTGAGGATTATCTTGAGTAATCGGGTCATGATTTCTGTTGAGACTTTGCTGTTGAATTTTTGAACCGTGTTTATTTTTCTGGCATTTTTATCACCAAAGAGTGAACGGCATTCAGGCCCAGTGTATTCCAGAGAAGCCTGACATTCCTACAGCCCATATCTGCAACACTAGGCAACTCCCAGCCGAACGCCCTAGATGGATATATAGCCCTACCGCATATCTGAAACATTTGATTATTTTTGATTTTGCGCTGAAGATGTAAAATTTACATCATAAGGCTTGAGGAATGAAGTGGTTTTTGAATCTGGTAGTCAGTGTTCAGATGCTGTGAAATCTCCCACCAGACCGCAGGGGGGTGAAGAGCTTCTGGCTGGGGTGGCAGGGGTTGGTAAATTGGTCTATTTGATCGATTTGGCTTATTGTGAAGTTTGACTCCTGTCTGTACTAGCGAAGACTCTCTGCGTTTGCTCCTCCGTTCAGGACGGACTCCCGAGGGGTGAATCTGAACCGGCAGTACCTCAACCCCAGCTCTGAGCTTCATCCCTCCATCTACGCGGCCAAGGCAGTCATACTTTACCACCACGTGCAGAACCGTATCGGCCGGGGCTCCCCCGACTGGCGCACCTTCACCACCCCCCTCTGCTCGAACCTGCTGAGCACAAAATCTTCCAATCATTCCAACACCAAATGCCTGAACACGTTTGACCTGGAGAGGAGTAACAACCTGAGGAATGACAGGGAACAAGGTACAGGGGACCTCCCCCTCTCCGCTGGGGGCTCGGCATCCCCAGACATCCCCGCATGCTCTGCGGAGAACACCAGGCCCTGGCTGGGCGAGCTGGTCCGTGAGGGACACTGTGATGAAGAGGAGCGTCTGAAAAGCAGGTCTTCCGGGGAGTCACTGCAGCCGTCTGAGTCCATCCCACCGCAAGAGGGTGGGATCGCGTACTACGTGGACCTGCATGGCCACGCCTCTAAGAGAGGCTGCTTCATGTATGGGAACAGCCTGTCTGTGGAGAACGACCAGGTGAGGAGTACCTCCAACATCTCCTCAGCTCATCCCAGACATGCCGCTTTAATCCTGAGGGATCTGCCATCTTGATTGCGATATGGTTTGTGGCCGTGCTCAAGAGCCCTACAGTGACATGACTGTTCTGTCATGCAAACTGGTGACCATCTAATCACACACCCCCCCCCCCCACTCTGTAGAAAAGGCATGTAGATTTCACCCTTTCACATTCTGCTGTGGGGTCGTTTCCAGGTGGAGAACTTGCTTTACCCGAAGCTCATCTCCTTCAACTCGGCACATTTCGACTTTGTGGGCTGCAATTTCTCCGAGAAGAACATGTACGCCAAAGACAAACGAGATGGCCAGTCTAAAGAGGGCAGCGGGCGCGTGGCCATCCACAAAGCCATCGGTCTCGTGCACAGGTATGGCGTGACGATGCGTCCCACGTGCGCAGTGGTGGCCTCTGGTGACCATTCACTGTCTCCTCTGTCTGCAGCTACACGCTGGAGTGCAACTACAACACGGGCCGCTCCGTCAGCAGCATCCCCCCAGCTTGCCATGACAACGGGCGGGCCACTCCTCCCCCGCCCCCCGCCTTCCCTCCAAAATACACGCCGGAGATTTTCGAGCAGGTAGGTGTCTGAGTGGCGCAGGCTCACCGTTTCGCCCGTCAGTGTGCAGCGGCCGGTCCATGCAGCACCTCTGTCTGTCAGGTGGGCAGGGCTGTCGCCGTGGCAGCCTTGGACATGGCGGAGTGTAATCCCTGGCCGCGCCTCATCCTGTCGGAGCACAGCTGTCTCACCAACCTGCGGGCCTGGATGCTGAGGCATGTGAGGAACAACAAAGCAGCCAATGGCAGCGTCAGGAAGCACGGGGTCAAAGCCCCCCCGCCCAGGGCCTTGTGAGTGCTCCCTGAAGCCCCTCCCCTCGTATCCCCAACCCCCGTTCCTCTCCTCGGCCGTGCCACATGACTCCGGCTCCTTGTACTCCAGGGGTTCAAGCAGCTCTGCCTCCGAGACGGCCCTCAACCGCACGCGCAGCAACAGCAGTGGGACCTGCAGTGGCGGCCAACAGACGCCTCCTCAGCTCAAGAGTTCCCCCAGTTTCACGTTCGGATGCAGCCAAGTCCCACGGACCCCTGGTCCCACCGCCATCCAGCACAGGGGCGGCCACAAAGCCCTGGGACCAGTGCGAGGTAAGCTGGTCAACACGCCATGCCAGAATCTGCCTGGGGGGGGGGGTGGGGCTGGGCGTGGCACAGGGCTTTGTGCTCCACCCAGGTTTCTCCATTCTGTGTCCAGCCAATGAAACGTGAGCTGAGATGCCTGCCTCTCTAGTGATGCTGCATTTCCGTGGTAACCTGTGAATTCCCTGAATGCATAGTTACGGATCGGCACCCGGATGCCTGTTATTTATAAGATGCCAGCTGTTACACACGTCTCGTACAGTGCATGAGAAGGTCGCTGCCATGGAGACAACCTCGTCCCCATCTCTCTGCTTCCCTCTGTAATCCGCAAAGTGTGTCTCTCTCTGTGTAGAGTCAAAAGCTCAGGAGAAGAGGCGTCCACAGCGACTCTCTGGGGCCAGAGCTACAGCCGGCGGCCCCCCGGCCCCCCCCACCTGCCCTCCTCCCTCACATGCGTCCGTCCCCATGGGCTTCCCTAAGGCAGCTGCCCTGGGTCCCTGCTCCATCCCTGCTTCTTTCAGCATGGCTGGCCTTTACTCCCTCCAGCCTCCCAGCCTCTCCAAACTGCTCCCCTCTCTGCAGGCCATGCCCAAGACCAACCTCCTGAACAAGGCGCTGAGCCGGACACTGAGCCCCCTGTTGCAGCAGGCCCTGCCTCCCCTGACCTTCCTCGGCGACGTCAGGGAGCGGCCCGGCTGCCCGGGCAGGGAGGAACGTGAGCGTGTTCGGGCAGTGCAGCCCTGAGGGCGGCAGGATGCCGATTGCAGGCCCCAGGTGCTAAGTAGCTTTTCTGTTAGAGCTCCGGGCTGAGGGTCGGTGCCGAGCTCAACTGCCCCTCAGACGGAGCCCTGCCGGTGTTTCCCAGAGGTGATTCGATAGCTGATCCGACTCGTAACCTTGAAATAATGATCATGGGGCCCATCCTGCCACCCAGCCCACTGCCATACAACTGCATTTTAAACGGGCCGTCCCGGTCCACCTTAAGGCCTGCTCTGTCTGCGTAAACGTGGTGTAGCTTTACGTCGACTGTGGGTGTCCGTTTTTAAGGTGGAACCTTTCATCTTGAAGCCAGGCTAAATGATCGTGCCATCAGCCCCAGAGACCACGTCACTCCCCAAACCGTAAACGTGTACATATCAGGGGGGCTTCTTAAACACATTGCTGGCTATATTTAGGAATCGGTAGAACACCAGTTTAACTTTTTTTTATTTTTTATTAAGAGTTTACCAGCTTTGTTTAGCCACGTTGCACTTTTTAAGCATTTTACAGACACCACGTGTGCGGCGTGTCGCCTGCACGCCAGGCTGGCGCCGGGGCCCCAGGCCATATAGCAGCCCTGGCTTAGAGCGCAGCCATTGTCAGGCTCTCCGTAGGCCCACCCAGCAGTGAGTTATACACACTAAGTACATGTGGCTCGTATTTTCTACACTGTGTGTGCACTTTTTAAACAGTATTTCTAATAATCGCGTGTGCTGGAACAAAACACCCTGACACGTTACCGAGTACAGGTACAAGTACATTAACACGTCATGTGACTGTCTGTCAGCAGACTTTCTACTTTTTTTGTGGGTCTAAAGTCAGAGCAGAAAAGGACTGTGGGGATGAAGCACATTTACCTGTTTTCTATGTGTCAAAACACAGGTCCGCTATGCACATTTTGGATTTGTTTCTGTGCCTGGGTTGTTATTGGTAACCAGGTAGGGTTGAACATTCGAAGACGCTAGAGGCCAGTAACTGTGAGGTGATGTGCTGTGTGGTCACCCTCTTACTCAGACTCCCACAGCTCATACAGCGATTCTCGACCTGAAAAAAAGTCACGTTTCTCAGCCCGGTCTTCCAGGACCCCGCATCATCTACATTTTTGCTCCCTGCCAGACAGCCCACATGTCTGTTCCCTGCTAGTTCCCAACCGGGTTGAGAAACACTGACTTAGAGGATCTTTGAGCAGACCAGTAATGTTAGTGTCTCCACCAGATGTACCGACAGTAGTGTCTGTTGTCCTGAGTGACGTTCGTGTGTCATTCGGTATTGAAGTGTAGTAAAGTTTCCACAAACAGCTAGGCCCACATCTCAGAAGTTCAGGTGATGTGATGTGATGTTTGATCCGTTTTGTGGATGTTGTACTGGAAGGCAAACCGCCAGCTTTCTGTTAGGACAGATTTAGAGCATGAATATCCCACTGTTTTATATGTATATATATGTACAGTATATATACGACTAATGGTGACGGGGGAAGTGCGTATGTACGGCTTCCAGCCTCAGTATTGTGCCATAACTGTTTGTAAGGAGTTATACCTCATTTCTTAGGAGCGTGTGTTTGTTTTCTACATTAATTTGATTAATCTTTGTCATGTGAACTCTGCTAAAGTTGCTGTGAGCCTCAGCCTATCATGTTTCTTAATCCCCATGGCTGCGTGTTTCAGTACAGGAACAGTGCAGGGTTTTTCTGTACCGATCCTGCTGGAGGCGGCTCATATGCTCTTCCCAGGAACATAAAACAAGCCATGTACTGTGGAAGAAGTTAAGGGTCATGCTTTAGGGATGGGCCCTGTGGTCACCTCTGCTTCCAGCCGCCAGCACACGCCCGCTCAGCGTACCGTGGGATGATCTCAGCTCTAGGACTCTGACGTCAATTCCTCGGATGTCATCACAACTTTGCCTTCTTTTATACATGCTGTGGTCTGATATTTCTGATGATGTCTGGCCTTTTGTGTAATAAATGTTCCCTTTCTGACTGAGAAAACTTTAACCTTTGCCCCTTTTTCTGGCCATTTTCTTGTCTTCTGTTACCTTACCTCCCTCACTGACCTCTAGTAATTTTTAATAAATAGGTCAAAGATTTATATATTGCAATATTTTGAAAACATTTTACACGGCTGCTGTTTTTAGTCCATTCTGCGGAACACATTCAGGAATTAATGCTTGATTAACATGGTACTGAAAAGGTCAGCATTTGGGCTTAGTATTTTCTCACATCATTTTGTACAGCTGTATGTAACCTCACTAAGAGATCCAGGTTTGTTCATCTAAAACTCAAAGCAGCCACTTTAAGGATAATTCAAGCAAAAAACGGACCTTCAGGAATACCTATGAATTGTATCGCCAGTTACACAGCTTCTGAAACATTTCCAGCAGCTTCTTGTACCTCTGAGGCTCAGATATTATCTGAGAGCTGAATTTAAACACACTAGGCTGATATGCTAAAAAAGTCGATGTATTGCAACATTGGGTGATCACAGAGTCAGCCTGTGTCTAATGGACAAGATGATGGGCAATTTGCTCTAAAAAACCTGTATATTGACATCACAACAGCCAGCCTACAGTTCATCAGTATGAATCAGTGCTGCAATAGATCTTCACAAGACATATAACTATTTCCATTAGAAACTGGAGAGACAGGGTCCCAATACATTGAGTAATGAAACTGACTATGCCTGGTTTCACAGATATTGTTCTTGAAATAAGCCGAATGTCACACAGATGTCTTGCCTCTGAGGGTTTGTCTTTTCCAGATCGTTCTAGGTGCTTCATGATCGTGTGCAATGTGGCCTACATTTCCTCACTGCTTCATCTCCACTGCGCAGGCTGCAGTTGTCCTAATCTTCATGCTGACCAGCAAACTAAGCAAGTTCCACTGAGGAGGGGGAGGTTGATCAGCCAGCAAGTACAGACCCGGAAGGTGGAAATGGTCTCCTCGGCAGTACGCAGTGAACGCCAAACTGGACAAAAGCCACTGTATGACATGCACTTACTGCAGAGAGCAGAGTACTGTGTTTAAGCAACGCCAGCACTAATTCTGTTACTTTCCAGTGCTTTGTGAAAGATGGATCAGCAAACACCCTGTGGTCCATCAAATGCTCAAGGTACATGAACTGAGAAATTAGCAGACATCTGTTTTTCTGTTGAACAGTCTAATTCTGGGCATATCAGTGACTCTATTGGGTCTTCTAGCTAGAAACCCACATTAACAAATCAGTGTTAAATTCTCAGTGTCTCCTTTGGCTCTCATACTAGTTGGTAATCCAACTGCTGCCTCATGTAATTTCATGCTGCTTCCTTCCTTGGATTTGTACTTCCCATACTCATCTGGAATTTTCTCAGACCTCACGGCAGGTGCGACCTGCAGCCGAGGCCGTGCCGCCCACCAGTGCGCTGGCCAGATACGGGACCCATCCAGGCCCCTGGCTGCTCCATAAGCACCAAGGAGCCCAGCAAAAAGAAGCCTATTGGAGGTAAGGAGAAGCTCCTACCACCTGCCTCCTTTTCATCAGCAACCATAAATGTAAGGCCTGTTGTAAGTGATCTTAAGAAAGTTTATATTTCTTTGTTCCTTTTACACAATGGCTGGCAAAGCATTGTCCACTTCAAGGGTCCTGATTAACAGCCTAGCCCAACATGCTGTCTCCAAAGGAGACCCAGGCCATCCATCTAGAGCTGTCTCAATGCAGGTAACATACCCAGACCTGGGCATTTCACAACTAGTCTACGGCACAATATGGCATCAGTAGCTATTCCCCAAAACCATTTTCTCTTCCTTTTGTTTTTCCTTCAAGGAGTTTTCTGCTTCAGCCTCCTTTCCCTTGTGCAGTGAGGCCTGACTTAACCTGGGACAGAGTTTGATAAACTACTCTCCACTCCCCAGATCCCGGTGAAACAGCTTTACAGATGAAAAGATAATCTTGGTAATAGCAGGATATGTAGCCTTAGTTTAAAATGTAGAGAGAGATTCAGCTACTAAAATATCATGAAGTTCAGGTTTATATTTGAGCCATGTTGCTGGATCTCAGTAGCTATTTTACATGTATGATTCTATAATCACTCTAACTGCCATTTTTAAAAGTGTTAAAACACACTGTAATTTCTCAAATTAAGCTTTACACATATTTCTCAGTGCTTAATCATATTGATAATTCAGTTCTATTCCTTACAGGGCATTCTGCACCTTAACTTTTTAAGTCAAGTTCTTATGTTAAGAATTATGTACCTTGAGAGACAAGTGTATCCTCTCAGTACCTAGACCCCACTATTTTTACATTAAGCAATAAAATACTCGACTAAAGTAAAATAACGTACATTGTGTGTGAACTGTTCAATCTGACTGGTTTCTACATCCGACTCATTTGAGCTACATATACAATAAGCCACTGCATGGACCTCAGAAGGCTGGCAGCATTGAAGGATACATACTGGTGCAGTTTAACATGGGAAAATTTCACTGTTTCATGAAGCATTTATTCAAAACAACTTTAATAGAGAAATTTACAGACTGGCTTAAACAGGTCTCCCCTCGAGGCAAGTCATCTTTCCACGATCATGGTCCCGATCTTCACCCTGGCAGTAAAAGAAGAGGAAAAACACTGGAGTATTAACAACATGGATATTACGCGAAAGCCGCTACTGATACAAGTGGGTTTACATTTACATGCGCTCACAGCGTTACAGACGGAATCAGACAGCACTCCACGTAGGCCTAAGCGGTAAACACCTTCCATGCATACAGCTTCACTCCAATTTCTTCGGGTTGTTAACGGCCACGTAGTGGTAAAGAACCACCAGCAGGAAGAGTGAGACGCCGAGCATGTTGGCGAAAATGGCCAGCTGTACATCAGTCACCATCCTGGGCAGATGTGGGAACACCAACACCACGGTATGAACCTAAACGTGCAACCACCATTGCGCAAACGCGACTTTAAAATTGTCATTATTGCCAAAAAATAAAATTAAATGTAAAGAAACTCACTCTGTTGGCTATCTGTGTATTATTTGTAATTAAAAGGAACAAACAACTCCTCAGTTCACTGCGTTTCTTCCACGTCTCATCAGGCGTCGGGAACCAATGGTATTCGCGCACATCCACTTCCGTAACGTCACTTCCGCAAACGCTCTGCCTGCAGAATTCTTATGCGCTTAGTGGGAATCAGCTACTATGAAATGAACGATTAATCAGTGAATTAATATATTGGAATTAAAAATTGATTTATAAAATACACGTTTCTGCAACCTGCCATGAATATATGTCTTGTCACTAAAACGACAAAAGAGGTTTATTTCATGATTGTATCCGGGTGAAAATTTGGATAACTGTTTGTCCTACTATTTTTAAACTAGTTTCATTATATTACATTTATTAATTTACTTAACCGATGTGATGTACAAATGAAGCAGATAATACCTAAAAGTATACAACTAACAAGGAGCCAAATTAGCAGAAGTACTGTTAGGCTGACTAGTACTATTTGCACTGGAGTAAGAGCTACACGATATGTAACAAAAAAAAAAACATTGCAAGTCCCTAATAAGAGAGCAATTAAAATCAAAGACAAGTGCATAAATAAGAACACCCAGGGCATGGGACTGGTTAAGTGAGAAGACAATAGTGGGCCAGTTGCTTGAGGTGTTGAGGTAGATGCGTCTCTCAAAGGTTGGGAGGTGTACTGACAGTATAATGTACATCGGTAGTTCGTTTCACCATTGAGGAACTACATTTGAGACATTTTTTCACCTGATCTCCAGACAGTATTAGTTGGCTGACCAAAAAAAGGATGTAGGTCTCGATGTGTCCTCGATGTTGTAAATATGGAATATTGAACAGTTTCTCGCCTCTTCTGTCGATGATCTGAGTGTGGTGTTCATGGGAAGACACTCCTGCTATTTAGCAATTTATAACACTGTCACTGTTCTGTTCTTGGTCTGTTATTCATGTAACACCGGTTTAATGAGGTAAATCTCATTTTCATGCAGTACAGTAACGTAGAGTGCCAATATATCATCCATTCATCTATTAATCTTTCAACTGGTTGTCCATTCCAGAATCACTGGGGGTCCTGGAGCCTATTCCAAGCAGAATTAGGCATACATGTCAACCTAACTGAAGTGAAAACAGGTAGTTGAGTGGTGCAGAACTTGTATATTTCGGTGAAAACTGTGAGTAATTATATTCTTTTCTTTTGCTATTATTATTATTATTATTATTATTATTATTATTATTATTATTATTATTATTATTATTATTAACAGCAGTAGTAGTAATGCTTTCAGTTAAACAGACACTGGAAAAACAACAATCTGACCAATTATGTCGACATATGACAAAATATAGCTGTAAACAACAATCCAAATTTTACTACCTGGGGTCACAGCAAAGACCCCCGACATACTCGCCCGGCTAAAGAGGGTGCATGTATTTTTCTTGTATATTCAGATAAGCCTTTACAGCAGGTCATATCTATGAGTATTTTTTGGTTTAAGCACATCACGGCCATTAGCATAAAAAACGTGAGTCTCACGAGTAAAACGTATGTATTTCCACCTATGATAAGGTAAGAGAATGAACGGAATACTGATCCATTACTGTGTTTAAAGACACTGCTAAGCCTGACTATATGTCTGGAGTATATGAAGAAATTACCCAAAGGAGTATCCAAAGAAAATATATACCTTCCATTTTTAATTCCTTTACTGCAATTGTATTTATTCTTGTACAAATTGTAAAATAGAGTATCATCATCGTCATTATCTAGGTGTATTCGAAGTTCACCCGCCAGCCGCTGGTGGCGCTGCGGCAGAAGCGCGACAGAGTCACCGGAGCACCGGAGATGCTTCCGAGGGCGCGGCGCGGCGCAGCGCAGTCAGCACGGCGTTTTGTCGGCTGGAGGCGGAGCGCTGCCCGAGAAGCCTGCTGCACTGGTAGCGCGTTCCTTTTTCGCTTTGCCGTTAGCGCAGCAAGAAGCCATGGCGCTTTATGAGTATGTCACCCCGGAGCAGCTCACCGGCTTTGACAAGTATAAGGTGACCGGACCCGTCGTCAGCTTCCCGATAGCTAGCAGTTAGCTTGCGCCGAAATGTGATGACTAACTATCCGGTTGGAGTGATAACGAGCGGGTACCTCCTTTGAATGACAAGCCGGTTGGAGTATTAACTAGCGGACAAATTCTCTGACTAACCAGCGTGTTGGAGTGTTATCTAGCGGGGAGCTTTTCGACTATCTGATTAACCATCCGACTGGATTGTTAACTTTCTGGTACCTTCTCTGAATGACCAGCCGGCTGGAGTGTTAACTAGCTGGTATATTTTCTAACTAACAAGCCGGATACAGTGTTAACTAGCTGATAACTCCTTTGAATGATCAGCCGGTTAGGGTGTTAACTAGCGGGTACATACTCTGTCTAACCAGCCATCTGGAATGTTTACTAGCTGGTGCCTTCTCTGAATGGGTAGCCGGTTGGCGTGTTAATTAGGGGGTGCATTTTCTGACTATCCAGCTGGCTGAAGTGTTAACTGACAGGTACCTGGAATAACCAGTTTAAGGTAGTAACGATCTAACCTTCTGCATTCGGAATATTTGTTTATTCACAATCGCCCTCTAAGCCTTTGGGCTGTAAGACGGTCTCCTTTAAGTCCCTGGTTACACCCAGGGCGCGGCTGTGCCCTCCGTGCGAGCGCCCCGGGGCGGCCCGTCTGCCCTGGCTTCGCCGCCGGCTGCTTAACACCATGAGACTCCCAGTCCCCCGTGCTTCATGCTGTTTCTCCGCCTCTCCGGCTTCATTCCCTCCGCTGCCATGACGCCCCTAGTCGCTCGTGCTGCTTGGATATTTTCGCTTTATATTAAATACGGCTCGTGGTTATCAGGGGTTTGTCTCATTGGTGAGAAGTTAATTCCAGTTGTACAGTTAAGGGCAAGATATTAAACGTATAGGAGAGCTGTGATAAAGTAAGGTTAGTCTTTTTTGACTGCTACCTGAATAAGTTTTGTGTATGTGATATTCGAGATTATTTGGGAGACGGATCAGAAAAAGTGTCGCATGTTAAGCTGTCAGATATGTAAATCTGCAGCCTTTTGTAAATCTTTTCCTGCAGTTTACCGTTTGGTAAATGCAATACACTTGCAAGGCAGTTACTGCATTTTCAACTTTTTCCTGGTAAAGGCAGTCGGATGCAGTGATGGCCATGAACTGAACTCTTTCCCAGCCACAGCTCAGACCACATGGGCCATTTCCATATAAACTCATTTAACTCCCATCAGAATGGCAGCATTAGAAAACATGTCAGTAAAGCTTCTGTGTGGGCTTGAGACGCACTGGCTCTCAGGTCATGTGCCACAGCGGACAGCTGAAGGGGAGCCCTCGATGCTGAGTGTTCTCAACCCCTGTCTGTGAGTTGAGTTACCACCAGGCTCCTTGAGTGGGGTGAGTTTCATGTCAGCAGGATGCTATGTCCTGGAAACAGACGGCCTGAGTGTCTCTTAATAGCTGAGCGTGCGTCAGAATGTGACAGTAACTGAGCCTGCTGCACACAGCACGTGTGAAGTCACTGAGATCTGGGGACAGGGATCCGGGCCTTATTAATTTAGGAGTGGCCGGCATCGTGACTGCAGCTCTGTGACTGCAGCTCTGTGACTGCAGCTCTGTGACTGCAGCTCTGTGACTGCAGCTCTGTGACTGCAGCTCTGTGGCCGCCCTTTCGCCACGCTCACACACGCACTCCTTAACTATTCTGTGCCATTGCTTTTTTCCACTCTCCCCTCGTGTTTCGTCACTGTCTGCTGTATTGTGAGAGAGGGTGGAGGCTGCTGAGAGTTTGGGGAGTGGCTTATTCCATGGGATCATGTCTCTGTGGGACTTGAGTGTGCTGCAGTTTGGACCTGTGGAGTCTGGAGCTGCGTCCCACATCTGCTTTGCAGAAGTTCATTTGGAGGACGTCCTGTTTTAAAGCGGCATGCCTGTGCATCACAGAGACACTCGCGAGGCTGTTTGTTTTTGGGGACCTGCCTCACTAGCGGTTTCTGTACTCCATCACAGTGTCACCCCCGCAAATCATAACTTGTAGTATTTGCTCCCAAGGGGGGAGGGTGAGACTTTTTACAGATGCCGCATGAAATTAGATTGGTGTGTGTGTATTACAGGATTTAATATATAAAAGTATCCATTCATTTTCCAAACCATCACAGGGCACACTCACACACCATTCACACCTACGGGCAATTTAGAAACTCCAATTAGCCTCGGCATGTTTTTGGACTGTGGGGGGAAACCGGAGTACCCGGAGGAAACCCCACGACGACATG
>JAODJX010000041.1:16814174-16831593 GCA_026776945.1 Isichthys henryi
GGTCACATGTGTGTGGAGTTTGCATGTTCTCCCCATGTCGTCGTGGGGTTTCCTCCGGGTACTCCGGTTTCCCCCACGGTAGTTGTTTTTGGACTTGCTAAATTGCCCATAGGTGTGCATGTGTGAGTGTATGGTGTGTGAGTGTGCCATGTGATGGGCTGGCCCCCCATCCTGGGTTGTTCCCTGCCTTGTGTCCATTGTTTCCGGGATAGGCTCCGGACCCCCCGTGACCCAGTAGGATAAGCGGTTTGGAAAATGGATGGATGGATAGATCATATGTATTCTATATATGCAGTGTGTGGTTCACTGGTTCACTAGGTAAAAGAGGGGGGCGCTCAGTACCATTAAAGGGAGGCACTTTAAATGGTTTGGGCAAAAGGAGCAGTTGCTCAGACACCTGCAGCCCCCCCTCTGAATGTGCCTAGTGTCAGGGCATGTGGCTTGTGGCTAGCGGTCATGAGATCCCACCCAGAGCCAAACACACAGGTCAGTACTTTAAGCATTTATGCACACTGCCTGACATCACATGCCAGTCAGTTAATGTGATCTGTCCGCTAGAGTTGGCTCAGTTTCAAAATTTTGAGTTTGATACTGATACCAGCTTTGGTAACTTGGTATAAATACCAAATTGATACAGTAAAACATTCACATTTTAATATTACGTATATTGCTTTTAAACAAACAGGTTTATTTATGAATGTAGTTTTTTTTTACATGTTCAGTGAAATGTACATATATTAAACTCCATTTAACGCATGTATTCTAATATTAATTTGGCCTCAGCTTAGTTCTCATTGGTAATACAATAAGGTTATATTTGGCAAAAATTGTTGGTCAAAATGGGTTTACGTTCTCATGTAATAACTATGTATGTGTTTATCGTGTAAAACTACACGCAGAACAGTTCATATTGTAAAATTACATTGTAATTTTAGCTCTCATAGTTCATGCTTTTGTCACCTTTCTTGAGGTGTGAAACAGTTGTGTAGGTGATAGCTTTCTCTTGCGGAGTTGGAACTGGTGTGTTTGACATGAATAATGATCAATTTGCTAAAGAAGAATGATCAGTCAGTGACCCCGAGAAAGTGGGAAACGACTGTCATTCAGAATTGTGGAGCTCAGGAGCATAATTACCCTGACATACTGACAATGTCTAAGCATTTTGCCTCGTTTGAAATTGTGCTGAAGGTGTTTTTCATTTTAGTGGCACTGAGTGATTCAATGATGGAATTATTTGCCTTTGAGATATGAGTTGATTGTTCTAGGTCAGTTGCAGCCTTTTGCAGCTTAACCACACTGTTGTGCTATATGCATAAACTGTTTTGAGAAATGCTCTTAGTCGTGAGAATTTCATGAAATGTGGTAAAACAATTGAAAAAAAACTGTCAAACCAAAATAATGCCATATCTCACTTGCCTCTATCTCACTCCCCTATATATCAGCTTTATATATGCTATGAAATATCAGCTATATATGAGCAGTGGGCAATAACAACAGTGGTGTTCATCGTCCGTCTGTGTCAGTTCTCTGCACGAGACACTTGAAATGAGCAGAGTGTCTCTGCACAAAGTGCAGATTAGGCCACTATGTGACAAAATTTCTTAAAGCATTTTTTTTTGTATGTGCAATAGAGATGTACAGCACATTTTCATCAAATCTAAATTTGCAGAATTATAAAATCATGCCCTTTAATAAATTCTTGGTGTATCGATACAGTAACTGATACTGTCTTTTCAGGCCTTTTAGCTCTTTCTGGGGAATTCTGGTTATTTTTGAGAGCTTCTCACTACTTGTGCTGGGTTCTACACTCTGTGTCCGCTTTCTGCGCTGTGCACGGCACAGGAGGATATGTATGTCTGTTCATGTGCCCGAGGTGCTTTCTGCTTTACTGGAGGAGCGTGTTTCTGGGAGTTTACCAGCTGAAATACCCGGCATAACGGGCTGTGTGTGGCTTGGAGGTATTATTTCTGAATTGAGTACAAGATGCCAGGCGTGGGCGCTAATATGTATATAGTACATTTACTTCTTTCTCTCCATAATAAACTAGGGCACTGTTAGCACGGTTGCCTCACACCTCTGAGACCAGGGTTAGAGTCTTGGCCCTAACTTTACATATGTGCAGTTTGCATGTTCTCCCCATGTCCAAAAGCAAGCCGTGGTGAATTGGAAATGCTAAATTGTCCATAGATGTGAATGGTGTGAGTGCCCTGCGATGGGCTGGCACCCCCTCCTGGCTGATTCCCTCTGGCATTGGTTCCAGACCCCCACAACCCTTCATAGGACAAGTAGGTATAGGGGATGGATGGATAGATGTCTGGATGGATAATTTTACATTTATTTAGGCAGAAGCTCTTATGCAGAGCAGTGCATGATTTTGAGAACGCAGACTGAGCCAATCCCTGGAGCAAGGCGGAGTTAAGGGCCTCACTCAGGCACCCAGTGGTGAGATCACTTTGACTGTGGGATTTTAACCTGGTGACCTTCCAGTCACTGGCAGTTTCCTAATTCACCTCACTGCACAACTTCCCCAGAAAAAGGATGCTTGGCATTTCCTGACTGGGAAACATCCATTAGAAGTTATAAGATATGCAATGTAATGAATCCTTTGTGTTTTGGTATGAGTGTTGATTTACCATGCTCCTACTATTATCATCCCGATGAGCAATAGTATACTCTTTTCATATGTTTAACAGTCAACAAAAGCATTAAGTGGAAAATTGCTTTTATGTAGGAATTATTAACTAAGGCCACAAACAGCCAATTTAAACGATCCCTTTGAGAGAGGGGAAGAAAAATGTGAGTTTAATATTGTCCATTTCTTGCGTTTAGCCTCACAGATTATTAAACGATGCTTTCTTTTGGAAAATGAAAGCATCCTGTAAAGCGCATTGGGGCAACCTTGTTGTGAAAAGCGCTATATAAAAATAAATTGAATTGAATTGAAAATGGCACAGTAAGAAAATATTACTTCTTGCTTGTTATAATCTAAATTGAACTTCAAAGTGTGTGTGTGTGTGTGTGTGTGTGTGCTGGTAATGGAGTGTCGGAGGCGTTGTCCTGCATTTTCATGCCTGTAAATCCTTCTGTGACGTGACATCACCTCTGACTGTCTCTCCCCTTCCCCCCACAGTACAGCGCCGTCGATTCCAACCCCTTGTCAGTGTATGTCATGCACCCATTCTGGAACTCTGTCGTAAAGGTGAGTCGCGCGTGTCTTTCTGCCTGAAATGGCCTCGTTGTCACTTGCTGTGAATATGAAGTCCCACTCAGCTGTGGCCATGTAACCCCCCCACAGATATTGCCCACATGGCTCGCCCCAAATCTCATCACGTTCACCGGCTTCATGTTCCTGGTGCTCAACTTCCTCATGCTAGCTTTCTACGACTTTGACTTCGACGCCTCGGGTGAGTTGGGCCGATGACGTGTCCTGTCCTCTTGTAACCTCGCCGCCTCCCTTCCCTGTTGTCACTCAAGTTCACAGTTTAAAGGCAGCCAGATAAGGAGGAGGAGGGGCATAAGCGCTGTGGACACTGACTCACGGGACAGTGCTTCAGCCCCTACGCTGTTCGTCTGTTCGGTTATAACAGTCGTGCTCTGGTTGCTTGTCTCCCCAATTGACACCCCCCACCCCATCACCACCACCACACAGTGAAGCATGTAAAGCGTGTAACAGAGATCACTGTGTTTACTTTCAGCCCAAGGTCACACGCACGTCCCGACCTGGGTGTGGGTGGCAGCTGGAGTCTTCAACTTCATCGCTTACACTCTGGGTACGTTTTACTACCATCGCACCCTGAAAAGGTACATCCGCGCTGCAAATGAACTTCTAGGGTTAAAAAGTCAGAGCCCATTCGGACCGGATCAGGTGTGATGCAACGAGCTTCTGACACGGGTTCCCATTTGGAAAGCGCTTCCATGTCACTTTGTAGTATCACCCAGTGTAAAGTGCTGATGGGCTCGTCTGTGTCTGCCGACGTCCCTCAAACAGCTGTGTCCTTTTCAGATGGTGTGGATGGGAAACAGGCCCGCAGGACCAGCTCCAGCACGCCGCTGGGGGAGCTCTTTGACCACGGCCTGGACAGCTGGGCCTGCGTCTTCTTCGTGTCCACAGTGTACTCCATCTTCGGCCGTGGTGACACGGGCGTGGACGTGCTGACGCTGTACTACATCCTGTGGTCTGTGCTGTTTTCTTTCATCCTGTCCCACTGGGAGAAGTACAACACCGGCATCTTGTTCCTGCCCTGGGGATATGACATCAGCCAAGTGGTGAGCCAATCACGCCAGTGCCGCTGTCTGTTGTAACGGCCCTCTGAGTGTTAGATGGATGGATAGACGGGTAGATTAATTCTTAAAGATAATTGCAGGTATACAATGGCGCCCATTTAGACATGGAACCCATGACAAAAATTTAGATTTTGATAAAACAATAACGATAAATAATCAATGACAATAAATGGTACCAGTGGCAGTAGTGTGTTAGCCTGGCACAGGGGGCACTGTAGTGATTCTGGCGTGCTTGTGATGTCGCTGTCCTCCTACAGACCATCTCCGTCGTGTACATCATCACAGCTGTGGTGGGTGTGGAGGCATGGTACAAGCCCATAATTGGGAACTTTTACTACAGGGACCTCTTCACTGTGATGATCTTGGGTGAGGCTCGACGGCACATCTTGGGTGCCTGTCTGCTGCTCGGCTCACCGGTGTCCACAGAGTCATTCAGGATCTTCAGAAAGTGCCACTGTTATACTGAAATGTCTGTTTTCTCTCCTTTCAGGATGTGCGTTCATAGTAACTCTTCCAATGAGCCTTTACAACGTCATCAAGTATGTATATCTTCATGTTTCCACATAAAATAGACTGTCAGATCTGAAAGGCTTCAGTAGGTCAGCTGAGTGTGCGTGAGCGGTGATGTCTGGCTTCTCCAGCTGAAGGTGCTCTTTCCCCTGCTGACAGGTCCTACCGTGGCAACTCCCTGAAGCACAGCTCGCTCTATGAGGCCTTCCTGCCCTTCCTGTCCCCGGTGATACTCTTTGTGCTTTCCACCCTCTGGGTCTGCCTCTCTCCCAATGATATCATCCAGCAGCAGCCCCGCATCTTCTACCTCATGGTGGGCACGGCCTTCGCCAACGTCACTGTGAGTCTGCCTGCCGTAGATTCTCTGGGGTCCGTTTGGGGGGTTAGTGAGCACTCTGCCGGCCTCTACTGTCTGACTCTGACCCTAACTTTCTATACCCTAACACTCTACACCCTGACCCTAAAATAACCCTCTATACCCTAACTGTCTACTTCCTGACCCTAACCCTCTGTACACCCTAACTGTCTGCACCCTGACCCTAACCATTTGCCTGCCTTTGCTGCCTCACCCCGCCCTGCAGTGCAAGCTGATTGTGTGCCAGATGAGTAACACGCGCTGCCAGCCACTCAGCTGGTTGCTGCTGCCCATGGCGCTGCTGGTTCTGCTGGTGGCGTCGGGCATCCTGAAGCACAGTGAAGGCCTCGTGCTGCACATCTGGACCGGGCTGGTGCTCCTGGCCCACATCCACTACGGCGTGTCCGTGGTAAGTCCTGCTGCTCTCCTCCGCTGTATCTGACTCACCCTGCTGTCGTCAAAAAGTGCGTCTCCTTAAAAGCCGCACTCTCTTTGAATCCCCCGCCCCAGGTTCGTCAACTCAGCGCACACTTCCACATCTTCCCCTTCTCGCTGAAAAAGCCCAGCACCGATTGACTAGAGGAGGAGAAGATGGGCCTGCAGGCTGTGGAGGTCTAGCCAGCCTGTCCATCCCCGTGCTCCACATCACCCAGAAGGGGGTGCCATTTCCCCCAGGAGACACCCAGCCACTCAGCGACATGCAGCCCAGTCCTCCCCTCCCCTGTGCAGCCCGGCTTGGGGTTGGTGGGGGGGGGGGGGTGTGGGTGACCTTTTCATTGTTTTCAGCAGTGAGGTTTGCTTGTTTCCTAAGGAAATGTGCTTCAGCATTGACAGCACACCAGAAGCGGCCTGGTGCTTTTTTTACACACACTCTCATGAATGTACTGTGCAAGGCCTCGGACCAGCGGGCCCTGCTCCTTTCGCTTTGGTTGGTGTGCAGTCCTCTCTAACTTGGGATCTCAAAGCTGCACGACTCTGTCCATCTCAGCACGATTCATTGGGCGTAGCAGACTGAGAAGACCAAGATTTGCTCAGTGTCCGATTTGGTCCAGTTCATAGAATTATGAGCCGTTCACAGCTCCGGGGTCGTGTGGCTCCGATGTTTTTCCCATCTTGCGGGTGGTGATGTCAGCATGGCCTCTTCCTCTCCTGCCTGGCGCTCTCTCTCTCTCTCTCTCTCTTTAGCTTGAATGAAGAGTGTACCTCAAACCCAGTTCTGGAACGGCTATACTCTGAAGGAACAAGCATGTGTTTTTTTTTTTTTTTTTACAAAATGTAAGCACTAGTTTCTACTCGTATACATGTATAGTTATATGATTATTATTCGTTATTATGGTTTTCCGGTCAGTGGATGGTTCAGAGTGGTCGTAGTCATTCATTTATGTGATGCCAGCATATCGGTCTAAAATGACTCTTGAAATTTTATGTATATATGTGTGTTAGGAAACTGAGCAAAGCTGAATTTCAGATTTGATTTCTCCAATTTTTTTAAATTGTAACCTTTTTTTGAGAATTGTTCATATGCCATCTTGATGGTAGTCTGTAAGAAGTCTGGGTTGTGCCGGTTGCCCCTCCCTGCCCCCCTGCAGTGGATTTTGACGGGTGCGTGAGTAAAGGCCATGTCTGTGTTTACATTACGTGTCACTGTCACCAGTACTTGCTACAGCTATCGGGAACCGGTCACCTTCTGTCCCACAGAAGTGCTCTGGCTTTCTAAATGATGCACTCTGCGTGTCGATCATGTTCGTTGAAGTATGGATGGAATGTAATCAGAAGCAGCTGATTGGTGTTCTGGGGAGCTCGGGGTCATCATGCCATGTACAGATCGCCATGTACTACATTCTTCTGTGTGCTTGGGTACTGGGCTTTTTCCTTGTCATGACCTCACCGCAGAAAGGTGTGTATGCAAATAAGTGGTAAATTTAGTATTATCCAAAATATTCACTCTATATAAATTAATGCTATTATAATGTATATATACAGGTTGATGAGATGAGGATAGACCACCTTCCTGTAAATATCACATACAAAGTTAATCTTGCTGTTCGACTTTTAGAGCTGCTTTCATTGGTGACCAAATGTATGTGGATACTTCAGTAAGATGTTACTGTTACTGTTGGGTGGCAGATGGGCCCTTTTTTGTGAAGAAGCCAATTCTGTTTCCGGGATTTGTCACTGGCTAATGGCGCTGTAATCACTTTTTGGCTACTCTGTGCGAAGAGTTAGATAAGGAATTCGCTGTAACTCCCTACCTCAGAGTATTGTAGTACAGGACTGAGACTCTGTCTTCATGACCTCATCCAGTACAGGTTGATCGGCTGACGTTTAAAAAAATGGGTAGCAAGAGGGGACATTATGGTCTGGCTTTTGAGAGTTTGTGTGTACAGATGTGTAATGCAGTGTCAGGTACATCTGGCACGTTTCATGTGATTTAAATCTGTGTACGGCTATTGACAAACACCTAAATACATTATTGGCCTCTAATGACTTAATGCTGTGACATTCAGTTTTCAATAGGACATTTCCAAAAATGGCCAGTGTTTAAAGTAGAGGGCCAGGCTATATATACACACACACACACTAGTTCTGTTTGCCTAGTAAAGTAATAAGCTGTGCATTGCTCTAGTAATCAGACTGACGGCATTCTTGTTTCATTAAAAAGTCTTACTATGTGATCTGCTTCTGTGCTGTCAGTTTCCTGTTACCCTACCGATCTTGCTGCATCATGCGAGTTTCCTGTTCTTCAGGTAGCCTTTGTGTGCTGGTCCCAGCCTGCACGTCTCTAGATATCTGTAACTGAACACCTCCCAGGTGCTGTGTTCAGCATCCCTACAGAAGACTGCCCCCAATCACCACGTGTGTCTTTGGCTGATTGTAAATTATGCAGCTCAGGGTAAATTTACAGCTCAGTGAGAACATAACCCTGCACTGGAGTTGCAATGCAAAACATGTGGATGGACTATCTGAACATTCATACTTTGGTTTGTTTAAAAATCCATTCTGTCCCACAACTTAGGACATAAGAGCAGCCAGCTTTGTTTTAAAATTGGCCTGTTACTCACCAGCATAGGCTACCTGTAGATCAATTTATACAATTGCCTGCACATTGTTGTTCTACAAGTGGAAAGGAGACGATTCCTAAGTGATTCATGCCATCTAGCTAATCTTCAACATGCAAAAAAAAATAAAAAATTACACTGAGGAGAAGGAAAGGAGCTGCCAATTAGCCTGAAGACGAGCGCTCACTATACTCTAATGATCCTGAATGCCATGATCAAATAGTCATACTGCAGTTTAGTAGAATTTAAGGTGAAACACTTATCCAAGATTACTTCTTGCCTGCTTTTCCCCTCACACTCCTAGCAGTCACACATTGGACGACAGCAAAATCTCAGGAAGCCGGAGCAGCAAGAACAGGCACAGCAGAGTCCTAAAAACACCAAATCATATTAGTATGTTTTTTTTATCATTTATTTTCAGTTAATGCTTGTTGGATACAAAATGTATGTACTGCTAAAGAGTTACAAAACAAAGTGAATAAATTAGCCACAAATTAGACAATGACTTATGTACAAAATTACAGGCAGTAAAGGCAACGTGTTAGTGTTTTGATAAAGAAGTAGATAGACGGATGGCCATGCCGTTTGGCTGGGGTGAAGGGGCCGGAAAGGCATGAGATCAGCCCCTTTGTGTGATTACTATGGCAACCGCGTCACGCCACATCCTGCCATGGTGGCTGCTGGGACCCACCCACATCATTCGTTTTAGGCTGTGTACACAGCGCACAGTGACTGTACAGAGAATGCCGAGAGCCCAAGCTAACCATGAGCCCTCGAAGCCTGTCAAACACTTACCAGCCCAGAAGCTCCAAGGATGGGGACTTGTCTCAAGCATGAGAACCCATAATGCAGTGTATTCCACTGAGGCTCTCCGCAAGAGGAGTGCAGACCATCAAAAGGCCAGTGCTGCAATATCACATCTTCAATGCCTCTGCAGTCAACTGTACAGGGGCACGGCCTTTCGAAAGCTTCCCCCTAAATGTTAGGATTCAGAAGCTCGTCTAGAATCAGGTGGATTTGAAGTCAATGCTGCCAACAGCATAAGGACATGCTGACAATTAAAATCTGAACTAGCTACCACAAAATATTAAAAAGGAAAAAAACACATAAAAAATAAGATAAAATGCTACGCATGAAAGGACGTTAGATATGTAGGATGTCATGCATGTGGCCTTGGAAGGTCAAGTCTTCCGCTTCACGCCTCCAAAATGCTTTGTCAGGGTTCAGTCTGTCCGGTAACACGTTCAGGATGCACTCAGTGCTCCTGCCTGGTCTACGTGGGACACAGAACTGTATAGAGAGAGAGAGAGAAGATGACAGGACTGTAAAAGCCACATTCAGGTCCTGGGACAGACAGCGAGAGAGAAAGACCAGCTAGGTGCTGACGTCACCCCAAAAAGGCACATCAACAAACCAAGAAAATACCATTAACTACAAGCAGCACCTGTGCAGGTCTGTCCGAATTACGTTCGCAAACCTGTATCATATGACAGAAATGATTATAAACATGGCTGAGGTTCATACCCACACCACTGGAAATAAAATCTGCTCTGCCAACAAAAGTCAGCACTAGAGGAGAGAACAGTGCTCTGTGGTGGCACAGCTAAAAAGACGCAGTGCAGGAGTAAAGCAGTGCAATACACACAAACACACCTACACACACAAAGGCTGCACTGCCACAGCCTGCCAGTAGGGGGTGGACGGGCATTCTAATAACAGGAACTCATAGTGCTGTTTAACAAACCTCTGACTCCACAGCCCTCACACCAGAGCTAGTATGAGGAACGCAGACAAAGAAGAGAAAGGAAAATTAAATTCATGGATCAGTGGAGCCACAAACTGGGAAACAGCATCAAATGAAGGCTAAACAAATTAGGAAATATCCAGATCATTACAAAGGAGGGAGAGGGCAGAAGAATCACGCTGGACTGTAATACACCTGACCACCAGAGGGTAGCAGAGCTCATCTTCAGGTAAAGACAAACACAGCTCTGATGGAGCAGAAACAGGAACGTTACCTTTGAGGATGTAATCTGTGAGGAGGCTCGGCACCTTATCGCTGTCCTCCCGCATGGCGCGCAGAACTGAGGGGACGCACACATGGTCGTGGAAGCTCAGTCAGTCATGAAGAGACAGGCAGAGAGGCAGAAAGCCGGCCATCAGGCCAGAGAAAGAAACACTCACTCTTGGTGAGAATCTGAAGATCTTCCACTGAAGGAGGCCCCCCCTTCGTCTCATAGGGAATGACAGTGGTCAGGTACTAGAGGAACACAAAGGCAGGTGAGCACTGAGCACCGACAGACATCAGGTGCCGTGGAGGACAGGGAGAAGCGGACAGGGAAAAGGGGGCACCTGTTTGTCCCCGAGCGCGCTGCCGAACGTGTGGCGGAAGCCATTCTGAATGGCGGTGGAGAGGACCTCCATGCTGAAGCGCTAGGGAAGGAGGCACGGAGGAGTGCAGGAGCGGACAGGAGGACGGAGGGAGAGAGAAAGAGAGACAGAGCGTGTGAGACTTCGAATTCAGGGCATCAGAATGGGAGGGGCAAAGAGCTCTGAAAGTGAGGCTTGGGGGGGGGGGCACACTGCATGCACTGCAAACAACCAGGTAGCTGTGACATGGGGGACAGCGTTTCAGGAAGAAAGTATGGGAGGGGGGTCAGTGGTGGGGTGACCTGCTGGCATTTACCACCCCGATTAGGCCACTAGCCACTTGAATAGAGTGGGTGAAACCTGACAGCTCCAAGTAACACATTCACTGCAGCTTCCAAAGGGCACTGGGAGGGGTGGCACCATTATTCACAGGCTATGAACCTCCCCCTCCCCCCAAAGCCAGAGATGGCTTCCTAAGAAAAGCTGGAAGGTTCCAGCGGCTGCCAGACTACGGCCTCACACCTGCCGCTGACCATGGAGCGAGAATACAGAAGATAGAGGGAATGGAGGTTGCAGGAAACTGGCAAGAGAGACTAAGGAGAGCCATGCAGCCAAGTCCCTGAGGAGGAAAGCCGGGGAGGGGGGGGGGAGGATTCTGCAGCACCAGAGCGAGGCCCAGAGAAGGCTCCCTCCACTGGAGAGGCCCTCCACCGCCACCCCAGAATCCTTCAGTCTCACTCTCTGAGCAGAACAGCCCCGCCAGCACGCCAACAGCTCTGCCACAAGCAGGTGCCTGCATCATGTGCTTTGAAAGGAGCGTCATCTACAGGGTAGATGCGCGGGGTGAGCCCATGACCCCACACCCCTGCCACAGCATTGGACGCTCCTTCCACTACCCATTTTGGATCCACCCGTTTGTGTGCTCTCTCCCCGTTTTGGGCCCCTGCCCCCATAGGACTCACCGTCCCCGGTGCCTGTGCTCTCTCTGCCCGGCCCTGGGGGCCCCCTCCCCCACGCAACCTCCTCTTCTTCCTCAGCAGCTCCCGATGCTCCTTCTGCCGGTTCTGCACCTCAATCAGCACGCTGATGAAACTGTTCTTCACCTCCTTCTCGAAGTCCAGCTCGTCCCGCAGCGCCAGCTGCTGGATCAGCTCCTCCGAGTACTCCCTGATCTCCATCTCCACCTCCTCCAAGAGCTCGTTCAGCTCCGCCACTGACATGTGCTTCAGTCCTATTAGGAGACATGTTTGGTGAGCGGGAAGCAGAAGAGAACATGCGGAGAAACCCTCAGAAGTACTGCATCTTACGGGAATAACCTTAAAGAGAATAAAGTTGAGATTCAGTCTAGGCAGGTTGAGATTCAGTCTAGAGCTAAAATGCAGAAATAACTGTATTGCAAGACATTACTCATGATATACTGACAACACTACATTAACATGATATACTGACAACACTACATTAACATGATATACTGACAACACATTTTTAAAACATGAAAAAATGAATAATTTACTTCTTCAGCACCATTTAAGACAAGGATTTCAGATGGGCCAGTACACTTACGTTCCTCATAACTGCTGCTCGTGCAGGGCCTCTGAAGTGAGTGACCCTCTTGCGAGAGCAGGGACAGGTCTGACTGAGAAGGGTTCTCTTCCTCCTCGGGGTCTGGAGACTCCTGCATCATCTCCTCGATCTCCTCAATCACCTACAAAACGCCCAGATGTTTGTTTGTGCGCGAGGGCATGATCCAGATGCACACAGGACACGTCCACACCATCAGTACCTGCTCGGCAGTGAAGAGGGGCTCGTCGGTGATGCAGGAGACGATGATGGAGTGCATGTCCAGCTGCTCCCGCAATTCCTCATCATCAGACAGGTCCAGGTTGGCGGATTCCGGCTTCTGAGGGGCAGATAGCACAAGCAAACTAGTCCCTGATCACTAAATACTCCATCCACGACAGCATGACGAGGGCATGACTGTGCTTCCTTTAGATAATCCCCCCTGCATGTCATTCTGCGTGTTTATGGCCCCTTTTGACAGTCCCCGGTCTAAGAACAGTGATGGATCTCATTAGAGCCAGGGCTGAGGGATTATGGGGGAAGAAGGGAACAGTCCATCTTTCCACTGACATGAGTGTAATGGCATTTTGGTAAATGATGCATATTTATAGAATTATTGTGTTTTAAGAAAATACCCATATTCTGAGCAGCCATCTGCTCAGGCCAGAATGCGACGGAATCTTGCAAAACAAATGCTCTCACTCACCCCCTTTTCCGTGAGGTTGAGGGTAGGGAGATGCAAGGACCGAGCGTGGGATGTCTTCCAGTCCACTGGCATCACGTTGCCATAGTTACCAGTCAGTGCATTCCAGATCCTGGAGAAAGTACAATTTGCAAAACACAATCGGCATGTACAATACTTGTCTTGAAATTTTGCAAACTCACTTTAGTCATGTTATCTTCCACACACAGGCAGACACCTGAGAAGTCCTTCCCCAACCCATCCATATATTCCTATAGCTCACATCTCCATAGCTGCCCTCTTCAGAACGATCACTCCACACAGCATACTGAAAGTTACCCACATGCAGGGGAAAGTCACTCCACACAGCAGAGAGACTTACCTTCCGGTTTGTCGGTCAACTGATCCAAACTTAGCGCAAACTGAATCACAACACCCCTCATCAACAACCTCTTATTAATAACAGAAGCCATCTCCAATACAGACTTACACTTCACAAACAGGCAGACCAGGACTGATGAAACCATCAACGACCAAACCCATCAGAATGACAGACACTGGCTAGATCGAACACGACCCAGTGAGACCGCCTTGGTTAAAATAAAAGGTGCTTTTTTAAGGAGCTTTTCCAAAGGGAATGACCATCCTCCATCTTAATATAGCAAATCTTAGGCAACAAAACCAGATTCTGATGTCAGAATTCAGATTCTGAATAAATATATAACTAGTGAAATATGCAAGCAATTTTTTGTATCCTTAAAAACTAAATATTTCATCACAAAAAAATGTTACTAGGAGTAACAGACCTGACAGTCATCCGTTCGCCTTATAGCTAAAGGCTTATAACACTAGTAAGACTACACGGGCACATCTCAGAGCGTTAGCCTTTAGCCTGTCAGCTAGCTGCGTATGACACGTTATATGAGACTGGACGGTCACCTCTCAGACTCTTTGCTAGCGTTAGCCGTTAGCCTGCAATTATCAGCCTGTATTATTATTATCATTATTATTATTATTAGCCGTTAGCCTGCGGCCCCGCCGCCCGGCCACTTACTCGTCATCCTTCAGCATGCTGTCCTCCGTTATAGGCTTCACTGGGGCAAAGCTCTCGGTTTTCGTGTTGTAGTTTCGGAAACAGACGGTGAGCTTCTCTTCGAAGCTGTTCACCAAATCCTCCATGGACTGAAAGCTGCCCGTGTCGCCCGAAAGGCCGCCCTCGAGCTCCGGAAAGTCCTCCAGCAGGCCCGGCACGTCGCCGGCCTTCCAGTTCACCGCATCCAGGCAGCTCTGCGGCTCCGACAACGGCCTGAACTCATTGAAATCCTGCCAGTCCTCATCAAACTGCGCCAGTGGAGCCGCCATAACTGCGGCAAAACAGCGAGCTTCCCCCCGAGCCGAACTTGGTCTTTGCGGTGGTCTGTGTGACCGAGCTCTCACCCGAACCCCCCCAGTGGGCGGGAACAACGCGCGCTGTCAATCAGTGCTTCAAGCCAATGGGCAGCTTAGAGGAACAAACCAAGAGGCGAAGAGGAAGTCCGTGATTTATATAGAGATGATCCCGCCCACCACGGAGTCCTCACTTCCCATTCCCATGTGCTTTGCTTCAGAAGCTTCTGCAAACCGGAAGGGCAGTGTAGTTTAGTAAAGATAATCTTGGGGTCAGGTTCATAAGAACATAAGAAATTTACAAATGAGAGGAGGCCATTCGGCCCATCAAGCTCGTTTGAGGATAACTTAACTATTAGCTCAGAGTTGTTAAAATCTTATCTAGCTCTGATTTAAAGGAACCCAGGGTTTTAGCTTGCGCTACACTAGCAGGAAGACTATTCCATACTCCGACTACACACTGTGTAAAGAAGTGCTTCCTCAGATTCATTTTAAAATGTTCTCCCGCTAATTTCCACTTATGCAGCCTGCCTCAGTTTAATAGCTCCAGACCAGGGCTCTTTAAATGTGGACCTTGATTCGAAATCTAGGCCTTGTTTTCAGTTCACCCAGGCAGTTAGTTTAATGATTACTGATTCTGACTGGCCACAGAGGCTCCACGCCTGGTTCCCTGGTAAAGGAAGGCTGGTGAATCAGCAGGGCTTGGACTTTGAGGACTAAGATATGAACAGCCCTGGTATAGACTCTAGTCATATACACATATTCTTTCAAGAGATCCTGATAATGACCCAGCTCTGTATGAATCTGAAACTGGCTCAGTTAGAGTGTAGCAGGGTGTGTTTGCTCATGAACAATTTTTAATTAATTGGCAGTCTTTATTTCGCTTTTGTTAGATTATTGTGTTACTGAGCTCCTAAATCCTGAGCATATCTCTTTTGACTGCTGTACTTTCTTTTGTGACTTTGTGTTGCTTAATATACAGCCGGCCAGCCCCCATGTTCAATGCCAGACTTCCTGCCCTCTCTAATGTTATTACAGTGGTAGCAAACTTTTGTTCCTTAAGCAAATATCATAACTGCCTCTTGTCTCTGAGCATTATCAGTCCAGCTGCATGGTTTTGCTATATATTAGTTGTTGGTTATTCATTCTTGTCTGTGCCAGTTTATTCCAAAATGACCTATTTACAGACGAGACCATTTTGGACTGAGGGAGGCACATCTGTGGGCAATTTGTTAACCACTCTGCCACCCCATAATCCCAATTCCAATCATCGCTCATTTTCTAACCACTGTTACTTTGACTTCAGCACCTTGCTATCCTGCTTATATGTTATCGTATATTCTATGTATATTGCATATACACCGATGAGCTGAAGCATTACTACCACCCCCATGTGAAGCAAATGATGTTGACTATCTTGTAAAAGCGGTGCATGTCAAGACCTGGATGGGTCCATTACTCCCATGATCATCATCAAAATTATGTGTCAGCTTTGCCAAGGAAGCCCTTCTGTTGGATTTTCTCAGTTGTGACAGCCTTCGTTCGCATCCTGCATTGATGAGTCCTGGCCGGCGGTTTTTCCTTCTTCAGTTCACTCTCAGTAGGTTCTCACCACAGCTGACTGTGAGCCCTTCACCAGCCTCGCCGTTTCAGAAAGGCTGTGGCCCCAGTTGCCTGGGTCAGATTTTTATCCAGTTCCTCTGTATTCAACATACCGACTTTGAGCAGTAAATGCCGTCTTACAAATATATCCCAGACCTTGACATGCACCGTTTTTATGAAATAGTCAAATTTATTCACTTCACCTGAGGACACTCACAATGTTTTGACTTATCGGTGTATACAGAGTAAGTATTATGCACGTTGTTGTTTTTTTTAATCGTTATATGTTGTTTATGACCATAGGGAAGCATTCAAAGCGTCCTGATTGGCAGAGACAGGCTGTCACAGTGCAGTGCTGAGTTGAATGAGGTGTGGTAGCGTTACAGATTTCAGTCTCAACACTGGACGGCCTTTTCAGCCAACAGCATAACCTAGACCAGTGTTTCCCAACCCAGTCCTCAGGATCCCCACACAGTCCACATTTTTGTTTAAGGTGCTGGAAGGGAGCAAAAACGCAGACTGGGTTGGGAAACATCGATCTACACAACTACAGGCACTGCGTTTAACTGGAGAAGCAGCAGGACGCTGCCTCCAAAGCCACCTGTAGTGTGGGTGAGACCAGCGTATGAGCAGGAGGGAACAGCTACAGCATTTTAACATTCTCATTTAGTTCTGCACTAGTATGCAATAGCTGAGGGTTATCAGTCCTTTCCTTCTTGAGGTGCTCGCAACACTGCATGGGTCTTTCTCAAAACCCTGAATGCTTTATTGAAAATATGCATACATAACACTTCTCCTACACAACATTACAAAAAACAATACAATCACTTTTGGAATAACACATTAATGCAAAGAGATCCTGGAACCCGGGCCGGTACCATTTGCACATTCCAGATCATCCGACTCGGCACACTGCAGCACAATTGTGTTTAAGGACCATCAAAGTAAGGAATCAGCTGAGAGCTCCTCCCGCTTCTGAACTGTGAATTGCCTTCAAGGTCCACGGGCAGAGGAGAGGGGACAGCAGGATGACTGCGAGTACTGATGGTTCTTTGTGTAGGATATGCATTAAGTGTTTGCACTCTTGGTCTCACTAGTTGCCTCAGTCACACAGGAATCCAAAGACAGGCCACTCCAACCCGAAGGGTTAACTCAGTGTTTCTTTCCTTTTCTCTACAACATTGTGTAGTCCATCTTTCCCACAGTCCTAGCAGGTAAGTGTACAGATCTCTCTCTCTCTCTCTCTCTCTCTCTCTCCCCCCATCTCTCATACACACTAACACACACTCACAAACGAAGGGGGGTGATGCAAAAAAATAAGAATGAGAACCGATGGAAGGTTATATTTTAATATAATGAAGGGAAAAAGGTCCAACAAAAAGTGAACAAAAAGTCAAAAAAAAAAAAACAAACCATAAAACAGACAGAAAATCAGTCTTTTGAAACATTTAATATCAGTCCATAGCAAATAGTCATTACATATGGAAAACAAAGTAAAGAAAGTTGTATACGATACTGCCACCACTGCTGCAAGGAATGGGGGGGGGGGGGGGGGGCGGGGCGCCTGAATTCAAAAACACCAAAACTCCCCCACCCGATACAAAAAAGGGC
>JAODJX010000041.1:16832799-16848772 GCA_026776945.1 Isichthys henryi
GAATGAAACGTGGTGGTGGGGCCCCGCGGAGCTGGGCGAGGGCTGCGGCTGGCTGCGTCTGGCTGGGCCGTGCTCAGCCCCGCTCTTTCCCATTCGCTTGAAAAGGACTCCGGGGAATTCATCCGACATCCAGAGCCGGGTTAGAAATGCAAACTCTTTTTCTGGGTTCGTTTTTCTCTCTCTTCGTACTTTTCATGTTTTTGTTGTGTGTCATTTTAGAGCAGTCTTCCTGTCCAAATCACCATCAACTATACATGCTACTGCAGTTTTCTAGAGAGGGGGAGAAAGGGAGGGAGACAGAGGGAGATAGAGATTATTCACGGCCTCGTCTGTTGCTCTGCTGCCTGAAACTGGGAGCAGATCCTCCAAAACCCTCAAAAAACAGAGGCTTTAGTCCACTAGTGCATGAATGCAGGACGGGACGGTGTGGCCACTTACCATTGAAAGTCTCCAAGTCTTGTGTGTCAAAGGGGTCCGGACCCCACACCCTGACGGTGCCGTCATCTGAGGCACTGGCCATGAGGCCGGGCAGCACCGGGTTCCAGCTCACACAGTTCACCGTGCGTGTGTGTCCGCTCAGCTCGGCTATGGGCAGCTCGCTGCGCTTGTGCCAGATGTAGACCTTGTGGTCTGGGGGGCGGGGATAGGGGGGGCACACACATGGAGCTGAGGCTAACAGCACAACGCAGTGAACATGGGCTGTGCTCATCACACTGTAGAGCCTGTTCTCCTTGGTGGAAAACTTTATATATAGACTGATTTCATGTGGTGGTGGCTGGGGGAGGGGGTTGGGAACACATCCCGCTGACGACGTGAATCGTAACCAAAACATCCCCACGATGCGCTGAAAGCTACACTCTGGGGCGACCATCTGCTAAGCAGCGACATTCGGCCAGTCGCACATCACCGTGCCTCACTCACGGTGGGCGTGTTTCACAGGGCAGCCGAGCACCACTGTTGAGGGACCATGCTCATGCCACCGAACCACGAGCTCATTGCCGAACAACTAAAGTGTCCTAAAGGACCGTAATCCAATTATTCCACACACACTACTGTCATGCATCTGTCAGACTGCAAGACTAAATTCTGAGAAATCAGGTTTACAAGGTACAAGGCCAGATAGCAGATCAGGTAGAGAAGGGCCCGGCAGAGAGGGCCAGACCTGCGCTCCCTACAAATCCAAGCCACAGTAAGCAGATTTGCGTGCCCACCCACCCCCATCCCGCTTAATCCCCAGCAGATGGCTCATAAAGGCCCAATAGGAACCTGCCTTCACTTCCGCTGGCGATGAAATCTTCATTGTGGCCCCCAAAGCAGGAGTGGATGGTGTAGAATCCCTGCGTGACGCCTTGGTACTTTCTGACCAGAACGCGGTCCTGCAGGTCCCACAGATGAACTCCCTGTGGCGGGGTGGAGGGGGTGAGAGCAGCACGTGGCACAGCCCTCAGACCCCCAGCCCCGACCCCCTACAGCCCAGAGCCACCGCCACCTTACCTGAGTTGCTACATTTAACAAAGCTAATCGCCCGTTCTTTGAAACGGTGAAAGACATTATGGGATGGTCCTCCTGGATGCTGTGGATACAGAAGCGTGACGATCAGCTCCCAGGGCAACGGTACATAAAACCGCCAACCAGCTATCCAATCAGATCACGGCGCCTGCTCACATGTTCCTGTCTGTCAGGTCCTCAAAGTTGTATCCACGGATACGCTGGTGTGTGTCAGAAGCCAGGACCGTCCTCCCGTCCCCCAGACACCACAGACACTGGACACGGACACCCTCCCACGAGTCCAGCAAGTTCCCGTCCAGGTCCTACCGTGCAGCCGAAAAATGGAGGGTTCAGTCCCTTCTTACAGGGATGGATAGAGGGGACTGAGCTGGACGTCACTTACACACTGGTAGAACTGGCCTCTCTGGCCACCTGTGACGTAGCGCTTGCCGTCCGGGTTCCAGGCCACGCTGGTTAGGCTGTCCTCGTGAGACTGACTCATCTTAGTTCTCAGCTCACCGGTCTGGGTGGCAAGAGGGATGGACCTTGTTAAGCGAGGTGAGCTCGCTGTTAAAAAGCCGGGTGTGTCTGTATGGACTAAAGGTCGTACTATGACATGCTGTATATCTCCCGTACCTGTACGTTCCAGAGCCACAGCTCGGAGCAGTCATCTGGACCACAGGCGATCAGGTAGGTATCGTCCGGGCTCCAGGCCAGGTAGGAGACACCATAGGCATGCCCTTCAAGCGTCTTCAGCAACTTCAACTGGTGAGTTTCCTGTTTACCGACATAGGCATCACACACCAGGGTACTACTGTACTGTACTGTACTGAGTCACAGCCTCATTCATAATATTCTGGATTATCATTAAAGCCACATTTGAAACGCAACTCCATGTTCAAACGGCAAGGCGGCCCAGTTTTAGGGTCCAACAGATTCTGTCCATCCGTATTCCTGTATATTCCAGAAAAACAATATTTACCGACCCACGAACTGGCACTTACTGGGTCAACCTGCCATATAATAACTGTGGTGTCTTTGGATCCTGTGGCCAACTTGGTACCGTCGTTAGAGAACTTGCAGAACCACACCTCATTGCAGTGCTCTGTCAGAATCTGCTGGGTGGAGCAGGGGAACTGTTTCCTGTGTGGAGGGAAGAGAGGGCGGTGAGCAGGGCTAGGGCTGCCCCAGGCCGGCTGGGCGGGCGGGCAGGCAGAGGCTGGGGAGGCACGGCTGGGCGCACCGACTGCAGACGTGGTCCAGCAGCAGAGATACGGAGTCCAGGTTGCTGTCCAGCTTGGTGTTGTGGTAGAGACAGCGGTCGCGCTGGAGCTCCACCGCCTGTCGCAGGAGAGTCTGCAGTCTGCGGGGGGGCAGCATCACGGTCGGGGGCAGGTAGGCTGTGTGACGACACACAGCGCCGATGGGTGAGCGGGGAACGCGCATGCTCACAGAGTGCTCAAACTGTGCTCCCCCCAAAGGGAGGCCCCGGACAGGGCCGAGGGTCGTTCCTCGTGTCCTTCAGCGTTAATGGCAACCGGGCCGTCACAGGAGCTCCTTCTGAGAGCATATCAGTATCCCCAGCAGGCCCGAGATGTGTGATGATATGGACCCACTGCACCGTCCATCACAGAGGCCTGTCCTGAGGTCCACATGTAATGGATGTGACCAGAGTAAAAACAAGACTGAAGAGCGAACTAAAAAGGCCTCCCAAGCTGGCTAAATGGTGCCAGCGCACTGCCAGGCAGACGGGGAATGGGTGAATGCCAACGAGCAGGTTGGCTAGAGGGAGCCAGTCAGCTCCGCAGCCATCAAAAAGTGAGAAGATTCATTAGGGGAGTGTTTTCCAAATCGGTCCCCGGGGACGTTTGTTCCCTTCCAGCTGCTGCAGGGAGCTCGGAGGGAGCAAAAACATGGACCAACTGTGGGTCCCCGAGGGCCGGATTGGGAAACACTGCATTAGGGTACAAACGGGGTGGAGGCTCAGAAAGATGGAGCGGCTGACGGAGGTGGCAGTGTACACTCACTCTGCAGCTTGTCCAGCAGCTTGCAGCGGGAGGCTGCTCCCTTGCCCTCCCACTCAGCCTTGGCACGCAGGTCCTCCGCATGGCTACACATCAGGTACCTGGGAAGGCAAACACGACGTTGTCGTGAACACCAATCTCCGGCCAATCACACGACGGTATGGCCGCTTCACACTCAATCAGGCTTGGCGAAAGGTAGCCAGGGCTTAATTCTGATATATGTGTGAATGAAACACAAGCAGGCAACCCTATTTGTACAAACATATCCTCATGTGTTTTTACCGGTTCATATTAATGAGGCTAACCCACCCATCCATCCATCCATCCATCCACCCACCCACCCACCCATCTATCTATCCATCCATCCATCCAGTGCAGTGGATCTCAATCCTGTTCCAGGGACCCCCCCCCTGAAATTATGCCATATGTCATACTGGTGCTCACCCACCAAAACAAATTCCTGGTGTGTTTAACATACTTGGCCAATAAAGATCTTCCTGATTCTGAGGTGCTAGGCAATGGCAGCAGTAACCGGGGAGACAGGGTGTGCCAGTCATGAGAGGAAGAGGCGGGAGGGTGACGTACCCGCTGAGCACGTGGATGCGGTCCGTGTTGTACTTGAGCGGTGTCAGCTCCCCCCGCAGCACCTGCAGGGCCTCCAGCACCTTCCCATCCTCCAGGTATTCCAGGTACTTCTGCTGCAGCAGCAAGAACTTCATGCGCTGCGGAGGAGCAGAACATGGGCTCCAGTAAAGGTCAGTACACGGGGATCCACTGCAACAACAACGCTAACGCACTTTCCGCCACATGCGAACACAAATATGTCAAGAACGTGGATATATATCCTGTCCCAGAAGGGCCCAGTCATTGAACCAAAGGATATCCAGTTTGATACATTTCCCTGGGAAAATACGAAGCCGTACTGAAGGGTAAAAGTCAGTGAGGTTGAATAAAAGGGGCTTGCAGGATAACTGGGTGATGGGCAGAGAGGAACCACAACTCCCTAATCTGACCTAAAGGTTATATAAAAACCTGCCGACACACCGGCCCTTTGTGGATAAGATTGGACACCCCTGCTCTATAACCTGGGGTTTAGGCAGCCATTCAAATGGCTTGATCACAAGTGATATGAAAAGTGACAGCCAAACAAAATGAATAATTCCTAAACTGGAACAGACTCCTGGGGTGCCCTCTAGTGGGGAAACCTCAACCCCACCCCACTGCCTGTCACTGCAGCCCACCTGCTCTGTCACAAAGCCCCATGTACCAGCACGACCCATACGACATGACTTTTAATCAACCACACACCTCCTTAAAGGGGAGAAAAATGAGATTCATGGCTTCAGCTGATATATGCGCTAATGAATAAGTTTCTCTTTATCTTACAGCTGCAATTCCTGCATTACGGATGGGTTAGCAGTCTAACATGCTAATCAGCATTTCCAGGCCATATGAAGCTAGAGTAGCACTGACCCGTCCCACTAAAAGCCAGCAGAACCTATGTTTGGGCTGAACAGAGGATTCCCAACTTACCACGATGGCGTTGGGTGAAAGCATCAGGGCCTTGAGTTCACTCAGATCGTGCTCGGCCTGCGTACAGAATACAGTAGAGGCAGGTCAGTGTTTCCAGCCAGTCGCTCAGAGTATACGCAACCTGACTTGCCACAATCGATTTCAGAGTATTGACAGAGGTTGTGTTTTTCAGCCATGCATTTTTAAAACACATAGAAGTGCAAACACACAAGCACACAAAAGGACAAGAGAAACACACTGCATGGAACATGAAAAAAACCAGCCAGAGCTCATCGGATATGGGTGAACACACAGGGCCCACATGCCGGGCTCTTCCCAGCCACTGTCGCTCGGCGGACTTGCATAAACACACAGGGCCCACATGCCGGGCTCTTCCCAGCCACTGTCGCTCGGCGGACTTGCATAAACACACAGGGCCCACATGCCGGGCTTTTCCTAGTGTGGAGGGAATTTGTGAAGGTCTAGAAAGCAGCACAGCTTGCAGGTATCACTGCTGGGGGGCTACAGGCCTTGAGCGCAGTGCAGTGAACAAGTTTTCCCAGTAGTGTCATCTTCTGCTATATTGTAGATGTGCACTGAGAAATAGACCCAGGCCACGTTGAGACACTTTGCTGACCTTCCTCCCTTTCCTGAGGTCTGGAGGATCAGCTTATCAAACCAGGTGGTATGCCAGGCATGAGTCTATGGGAAAGTTCTTTCTGCGTCATCTCAGAGATGATGTAATCCATGCCACTCAGGCCTGGTATCACCCCCGAGCAAATTGTTTACCTTTGCTCACCATACTCAGTCTTGACCTTGGTAAGTGTGCATGTGGGCCCTACTTGAACAGTGCGGGATTTATGCTTCTGCTTATACTCTAGTGATTGTTAATCCAATTATTCTAATGAAACATTCTCTTCATATACAAACCAAGACTGCTTAAATTTCTGCAACACTAGCCACTGTTGACTATCTACACACACACACCTGATTTGGCAGACAATTTTGAGAAAGCAACTTAATAGCAAGAGAAATTTTATAAACACTTTAATAGGGACAATGCCAAATGAGACCCCCCCCCAACACTCGAAGCTTTATTCTGTTTTGGTTCTTAATCTAGATGAAACAGCCTCCTGGGTCTTTAAAGAGTGGAGCCCACACACACTTTACAGCTTCCAGAAGTACTCATCACTCATACTGTGCCGGTTCAAATGGACATGGGGGTGACTAAGGACCTTCCCTTTCCCACCCTCCCCCCATCTGCTGAGGAATGCCTGAAGCACTTCAGTGAAGTTCACTCTAACGACAGACTTGCATGCAGCATAACATAGGTGGGCTTCTTCAAACTCCCAGGAAGGCCTCCACGAATGCAGTCACCATCCATGGTGCTCCAGTTAAATTTAGACACAGGACAGCCACTGGTGTAGCTAAACCTCATTTTTGGAGTTTCTGTCATTCCCTGGTGTTTTTTTTTTGGGGGGGGGTGAAAAACTTGGAACAAAATAGCATTGGTCTGGGTTGGGGGCCCAATACGACATGCTTTCAATGGGCCCAAAATCTCAAACGGCACCCCTACTGGTAGCCATGCAGTCCTAAAAAAAAACTATATAGAGTATGGTCTTAGATGAGCCACACGTCATGTTTCAATGCTCTGATTGGACATCTGGGATATTCTGACTCCTGTAAACACGAGGGGCGTGACAGAGGCAGCCAGCAAACTGCGCCAGGACGGGGAATGGGTATCCAATCAGACCACGGCAGAGGTAGAGGAGGTAGTGCGACTGAGTCGCGGCCCTTCTAGAGTGGCACTGATGACAGCAGAATGATCAGAATGATAGATGATCAGACTATCAGGACACAGAGAGATGCCGTGTAAAGAACTTTGCCCTCTGCAAGCTGCTGATTTCCAGGCTTTACATGCTGCTCTACCCAGCATGGTCAGTACAGCCAACTGAAAAGTATGTGGGGGTGTTCAACATTCTAGTGGTATCAACTTTCTGTAAAGCAGACTCCATCTAACGGTCTGGTAGTTTTTAAATCATGTTTAAATTCCCATATATTAAATGTTAAGCTGTTTCTTTAAGAGGATCACAGTTTCTTCCCATCAGAACAACAATGAGCTTTTTAAACCATGCTATGTCACCTAGATAAACCTAAGAGACCCTCTTAAAGGCACCTCACTACATGGGCACGGCGGCCATCTTATGGGCTCTGGTCCGACCAGCCCTGGGCATCTTTACCTAAACAGCTTAAATAAAACTCAGCTGTTCATTACTTTACCATACGCTGCTATATCAATCGTCCAAGTGGTAATGTGTGTCAGTGCAGTAACCAGAACGATGGAGCGCCACCATTTTATTAATAGTCCATGAGCCCCTGACAAGACAGGGCTTCTTTAAAAGCAGCTGATCAGTACAAATGTTCCAGGCATTAGACTCAGACTGCACACACTGATCAGGGAGTCCATTCCCACCTTATCCCACTCGCCATCCATCACGTGGTTCCGGAACTTGGTGGCTGCGGGATGCTCCAGTCTGCATCCCGACTCCTGCATCAACAGGTCCACAGTCTGACTGCAATCATTAAAAAAAGGAAAGGTTTGAAATAGCACCACACCCTCCCTTAACGTGCAACAGCATAGTCTGACAGTTGGTGCACCGTTTACTGGGGGAGGGGGGGAATCCCAGCACAATGACATCATCGCAAAAGGCTGAAGTGACGCAGGGGGTTTTCAGTGTGACCCCTTCAACAGGAGCCCTGTCCGAGCTCGGCGCAGGGCGCCTTATTGCCGTCCAGGGCAGCCATAACTACGCCAACATTTGTAACGCAAGCAGCTACTCGTTCAGCCGCCATGATCGGGGGAAATCTGTTGTACCTTCAGGCCTGCGCGATAATCGCGATGTGGCCTCCGGGAGGATGTAGTTAAAGCAAAAGGCGAGGGCTGAGCAGGACTGCCATCGCACTGTTTGTGCGGCCGGGGGGGCGATAGTAGAACCCCCTGTGCTGTGGGCCCTCCGATACGAGAGGGACCCCTTGTTGTCAAAACATACACAATATACACACACGCTAAGAAAGCGGTCAGGGGTGACCATTGGGAATTGGTCCGATTATCTGCTCACTGCCGCCCGTAAAAATCGATTCGCGACAGGCTCTTTAATAAGCCCTCTGCGGCCTGTGGGAGAGAAGTGGCGGCGGGTGTCGAGTGGCTGTGTCTCCCGGGGACCTGCTCTCCATGCCCTTGTGTCCGCTAGGCCTGTCAGCGGACCGGGCCGGTCCGAAGCTAGTCATCCTCGGGCTACTTAGCGGCGTGTCTCCCTCACAAACTTACTTGAGCCCCAGTCCGTGGAGGTGCTGTCCGATCAGCCGGATGACATCCTCCTCCGACTGGGAGAGCCGCTTCTTCTTTTTCGTAGAAGACCCGACCTCTGTGCCGGAGACCGAGGCGCTGGAGGCGGCGGCAGCCCCGGAAGGCGCTCCGGCCAGGGCCCCATTGTTGGTGCCAACGGTGCCCCCGGTACCGGTGCTGGAAATGAGCCCATTGGAGTGAGACCCGCCGTTCTGGGCGCTGCTCAGGCAGGGGAGCTCCGGGTCCTGCCCCTGTCCAGCCCCGTTCGCCTGCATCATATTACCGCTAAGGCTACCAACGGCGCTTCTGTTAACGTGAATGGCAGCGGTCGCCGAAGGAGTCGCAAGTCCCAGTACAATTGCAGAAAGGCCCGCTGTCCCCGTCGCAGCCCCGGGCTCTCCTGCTTCCTCCGCCGCCGAGGCTCGGTGCTTCTTCCGCGGGGGCGGCGACGCTCCGCCGGTGTCCGAGTCGGAGGAGGAGGAAGCGGAGGCCAGAGTTTCCTCGCCGAGAGCGGCCGTGGTTAGAAGCCGATGATGCCCGGGGCTTGGAAAGGGGGTGTCAGGTCCCGGGATTGAAAGCCCTCAGCCCGGCTGAAAACGAGACACCTCTTCGTTTTTGTTGTTGTTTCTTCTAAAACAGCTGCAGCCCGCTAATGGAGTCCAGACGCGTTGACGTCACCGGAAATGCCTGCGCTGCCCACTTCCGGTTAGCTTTACATAATCCATAGGTGGCGCATGTAAACATACTTTGCATATTGATTTCAAATGTGGATGAGTTCATTGAATTTAGTTTTAATAACTTTTTGTCAATTCCCCGCCTTATTTTTGTGTTCAGGTGCATATTATTTATAAGTACTGCATTGGATGTGTAGCTTAAACCTGTAACCAAGTGTCATAAAATCCCCCTATCTCACCCTAGAGTAGCTGCCTCTAAAAAAGGGGATGAAAGTAATATCTGTGACTTTGTGGCATGAACAAATAAATGGTTTTAAATGGAATAATGCACACGAATAAACAGTTAATATAGAATTGAAAGGGTAATCCGATCAACTGCTGTTGTAGTTACCCAAAGAGCCTGAATCTAAAATAAAAGTCAAATAATGAATCTACACCTAACCCCCCTTACTGTGCTGTATATCGTAACTAATGTCTGCTACAGTCAGGTGTTAACCTGTTTGTTATTTAAAATCCCAGCTCACATATTAAATTGATATAGCCCTGAATAGAACTTTTCCATTTATGGCATTTATATTCCTCTTTTTCACTTCTTCTTAAGTTTAGGTGGATCTTTTTAATGAACATCAAAATGGGTCATCTTCAGCTTTCCTGCTCCATCTCCCAGCCCTTTGCCTTGTTTCCAGCCCTTATTAAGGTACAATGTTTGTTTCATCCTACTATTGTAATCTGGAGTGACATTCTAGAGTTTATTACAGTGTCATATTTCATTGTATAATTTCTACTTAAATACAAGTACTGTTAAAAAAAAAACACGTATTGGAAGATAATATGAATATTTCTCCATGTGTTAAAAACTATTTTATCTAGAACTAAAGAATCCAGCAGAAGATCATATCTACAAATACAATAATGATGCATGTCATACAGAATGAGGTTCCTAGAGGACTCGGGCAGTTGGTACTTCACTGACAGACACCAAATATCATGCCAGGACTTTGCTCCATCTGAGTCACTTCAGGTCTGTCTAACCTGAACTTAGCCTGCTGAATGCGTCTGTGAGTTTGTACCTCTGGCCACTTCCTCAAACTTTATTTTCTTCTTTTGGCTAAAGTTAGAAATGGAGGAGACACAAAAATGTGACTAGGAGAAAGAGCTACCTTTCACACAAGGTAGATGGCGCTATTTAGTGACTTCTGCTCTTTAAGACGGGGAACATTTCCATTATGACAATGAACATTTCCATTACAGTACAATCCGGGAACAGTTAATGGATGAGCAGCAAATGACCACTCAGTGTTACACATTCCTAGGATTTTAAGCTCCCTGGGCTCGATATTCCTGACATTTTTACTATTTATTTACTTAGCAGACCCTTATCCAAAGGGACGTACAACTGAAAGGAGAGTCAGCCAGTCCCTGGAGCAACTGCGAGTTAAGGGCTTCGCTCAGGGGCCCAAGAGTGACATCACTCTGCTGACCCTGGGATTAGAACCAGCAACCTTCCGATCACAGGTACAGTGTCCTAACTCACCAAGCCATACACCTTCCACCTTTCTACAATGGAGGCTGCAGTCTGCAAAGAGGAAAGTTTCCCTTCACAGTTTAGTCAAAAATTCACACATAGCGGGAGTCATAAACATTACATTGAGATTTTTAATCAATACATTTAAATTACAAATAATTCAAGAGCCATTCACAGTTCTCACACCTGAGTTTAAGAGTTTCAAAAAACAAAAGGGTGTCCGATGTCCCTTTCATACATATCCTTCCCAATTTCACTCCAGGGATTCTGTACTGAGGGATCAAACTAGTTACTATAAAAGCTAAGTAATGAAGGCAAAGAACGATAAAATTAAAATGTGCTTGAAGTACTTGGGGCAACATGACATGTAACTTCTCTTTGGGCCCTCAGGAATTTGGTCTTTTGGTCCAAGCCCTCTTTACAGAATCCCAGTCAGTAACTCCACCATCTGGAGATCAAACCACATTCCCATTTTCCTGTGGTGATTCAAGATAAGCTTTTCCTTTTATCTTATCTACGCTCATGATTTCTTGGCCATCCCTGAAATCTGCTAAATGAATTTTACATAAAAACTATATATATCTACGTATCCTCAATTTATCGGTCTTTCATACCTCCTTTATTTTTCCACAAAATGTCTGTTGCAACCAGAGTATAAAAATATGTGTGCTTTTATAGTTTACAAAAGAAGCTGGAGGGGGGCAGGGCAGTGGAAGAAGACTATTGCACTTTCATCCAGTCTGGCAGGAAAGACACAGAGCACAAAAGAGTACTGTCTGCGTCAGAATGCAGCCTTCATGTGCCGAGATGTCCAATACACACACACACTCACACTCACCATCACCACCCCACACATCCATGCACAAGTCTTTACCGGTGTACTCAGAAACGGGCACAGGAAAGGGGTCAGAGATAAATTTGTCAGACTTCATCATCTCGTCTCAGGGTATAGGAAATATAGAGAACACTAAAATAATGCTTTTTTCTGTCATGTGGAAGTATCTTTTAAGAATTATATAACTAAATATTCATCTACCATAATCTTCAGTATTTAGATGTGTAAATGATTGTGAGAGTTTAACCTTTTATGTGGCAGCATCTTTGCGCATGTGACCAAATGCTGAGAAGTATGTGTTTACACCGGTGAGAGTGTGTTTGTCTGTCTGTCTGTAAAACAGAAACGGTGTCAGGAGCTGTCTACCACTTGGTGAGGGAGGGTAACAGAAGAGCTGTTGATGAAAGAACCCTGTTTATCTCTGCCCTTCAGGAAGAAGGTCAGGAGCTCTCCTTTCCCTTTCACATAGATAGGCCCTCGGCGCACAAACCGGAATCCATACTCCTTCAAGATGATATAACAGTCCTCCACCACCTGGAGGCGATAAAGTTACAGTGCAATTTAATTTATACTTTTTACTGACCAGATATCAGTGTAACTCTTGCTCTGTTTTATCAAAGCAATTCTACTAGTAAAACTTTACATCTGGAAAAAAGCTGAGATCAGAATGTACGAACGTCAAGGGTTGTAATCAAAAGTGTGGCTTGAAAATATATAGTTTGTTTTAGAAAAAACCAACCCTGCCCCAAACCCCTGTGCATTCTGCCACCCAGGGGAATACTGGCCATGAACTGGGGGTCCAACTAAACCCGGGTTCATCTCATTATAAGAGCTAGATGTGTGCACTACCTGGATGTTTCCCATGACTCCGGTGGATTCCATACGACTGGCCACATTGACCGTGTTGCCCCAGATGTCATAGTGAGGCTTCCGTGCCCCGATGACTCCCGCCAGAACACCGCCCTTGTTGAGTCCTGGAAAGAACAACAATCTACAGCAGTGAGGGACACTTCCCTTCAGGCATGACAGCCACATGCTCATAAAGCACAGCAATACGCTGATAGACACCGACACAGGACGAGTGGAAGCACATGGACACCAAGATGCTGGCGGTGCGGAGATGCTAACCGATACGCAGCATAAAGTTGTTGAAGGACTGGTAATTAATGTTCATGAGGGTGACCTTCATGGCCAGAGCAAAGTCCGCCAGGTCTGCCAGGTGCTGCCAGCGCTCACGGTCTGACTGCTCCTCTTTCTGCAGGACACAACACAGACTGGAATATCACCTAAACATCATCATCATCTTCTATAGCTACAGACTAACATATTGGTGACTGTGACTTTCAGAAATGCGTAGCCCACCGTTACCAGATCCGAAACAGGTGCTTGACATAACTATAGGTGTAGCTGCGCACCCACCTTCATGTAGGTGTAGCCATTGGTGTTGACATCTGGTGTGACGCCTGATGCTGCCATATAAGTGCTTCCAATGGTTTTAATCTTGGTGATGCAGCGGAACTGAGGATTGTCCAGCAGCTATGAAGCAAGAAGATCAAAAGTGGAACAGCAGATTTCTGCCATTTATACATTACTGTGCATGAAGACGGATGGCCAACATGTTCCAAACAGTCACTCACGCTGTCAAAGTCGGAGATGATCTCATTGAGAAACCTGAGGCACTCAATGCCCCCGTTGTTGATGCTCTCCTCCGTGTAGAAGTCAGAGAAGTTCGGAATAGAAGCAAACATTACTCCAATCTCATCATATGACTGGCTGTATAGCTCCTGCAAGGAAAAATAATGATATATTCAAGGTTATCAATGAATTCCCGTAATCTGTAATAAGGTTAATTAGAATCTGTAAAATTCAAATAAAATCATTAGACTGCGTAATGTGACACCCAGTTAATGGCCCGTTTTTCAGTCTTGCTGAAGAGGAGCATTTGTGGTGCAGGGGTAAACTGAAAATGTCACAGTGGGCAGAAAAAACAAAGCGCTCATGCCTGGTGGATGGGAGAGAGAGACTGCTGACACCTCGCTCAAGTCACACTAAACCGGAGAGACAGCCAAAGATGGCCTGAACCATAATGGTGTGAGAGATTCGATGCTTTCACAAAAACTTGCAGGGGTTGGCCGGATACCTAAGAGGTCTGGACTTCATTTTCAGTCGACCTTTTCCTACACTACAAACACGTCACATCGAAAACTCCAGACTCCTCAAAAATGATAAATAAAAAGCTAGGCCTGAGTTGACACGACAACATTTTACCAATAAATAATGTAGTATTTTAAATTCCCCATTCCTGCTCCAAATGTGTTAAAGTCTGATCCAGGGGTAACAGCAATGTACATACAGACAGCAGCAAGGAGTCTCAAGGGACCATACATAACAGACGGCACACAGGGGCCTTGCCAGCTGCGCTGCCCCTAGTGGACAGCAGAAATGTAGGTCGGAAGTAAATCCCTGCCCAATGAAAATTCCGGCCCAAGCATACCCTCACCTCATCCCTCTTCTTTGACCCCAGGAAGTGCCTGGCCACGTGCTCAGGGAGCATGTTGGCAACCAGAGCTTCGTTCCAACGCCGCATCTCATATACCTTCTCCTTCTGGTTGTGGACTTCAACCTTCCACAGAAAGAGCGTGCGTGCCAGCTTCTCCACCTGGGTGACAGGGACCGGGGATCGGCCAAGAGGGGTCACTCCAAGGTGCAAGCACTCTGGGCCCCCCATCTGATTACAGCTTACGACATGAAAAATGCGCGCGTTGATATACTGTCCGAGCTGCAGGAGTGACCCCTGACCCAAAAAGTCTGTACGGAACATCACCATCCATATGCTCCACATGCATGCGGAAGACCTACGTGACGGGAGAAGTAGTAAAAGCTGAGCATCATGATGAGAATCATCACGGTCATCTGGTATTTGGAGGGGACCATGGACAACCTAGACAGGGAAGGTACATGCTGTCAGTGTGATGTCCTGCTAACATGCTCTTCTGGAGCTACCATCACTGCTGATGACACTGCTACACCAGCTGCAACCTTTCTGCTGTGGGCTACTTGATGAAAATAACCACGACCACTGTAAAGACGCTCACCTATAATCATTGAAGCGGAAGAGGTCGTACTCATCATAGATGTCCCTCCAGCTGTAAATGTTGACCACGCCGGTTGCCACAGTGATGAGCAGCATAAGCGTGAGCTTGACCATGTGACTGACCTGGACCAACATGGTGGTAGCCACGAGTGCCAGAATGGCAATGTAGCTGTAGTACTTGGGATTCTCTGAGCAGCCCCCATCTCCAAAGGACTGCAGAGCATCTCCGAGACTGTGGTTCCGGGGCAGCAGAGGAGGCTGCAAGCAGCTGAGCTACAAAATCACAGCAGCAAATGAGGGTATGAGAGATATAGCATCCACATGCCAACGTTACCCTGGGACTACAGAAAACCCAAAACTATACTCTCCTACAGCGCCTCCTGGAAACTAAGTGCTGCGCTCAGGGGAAACAAAACCTGCCAGTTTCAGTCACTGCCTATTGATGCAAACACTGCACTCATATAGACAACACTGCAGTAAACATTGCACTCATATGCACAACACTGTAGTAAACACTGCACTCATATCAACAACACTGCCGTTAACACTGCACTCATATAGACAACACTACAGTAAACACTGTATTACTGTAGATCACATGCTGGACTAAACTGCCATACAGAAAAATCTGTCTCCCTAGCTCGCTCCCCCCCCACACTGGCGCTTCACTGCAGCACAGGCTTTCCCCGGGGAGCTTCCCAAATGAACCAGCAGGCAGTGTATCAGACAGCTAAAGCGGAGCTAATAGTACCCTCTGAGAATAGGGCTGATTACATCCATCGTCACACAGACAGACCCCAGGAGAGTTTCACAGTATCAACAGGCTAACAGAGCTCAACAACACAGTCAGACCTCAGATCCACAGCAGGGACGGACTGGACTGGACCAGAGCGGCACTCAGCATAGATCTACATAAACAAGCAATAAACAGGAAATACCATGTGGAAACAAGGCCGAAATCCACCCCAAGGTGCTGTGCATCCTAACTTATGACCATGCCTTTGTTAAGCAGAGAAGTTCCTTTGCGTGGGGGGGGTTGCTGATTGGTGGAGCCCCCCCCCATCCATCACTTTCCTGAGCTGCAGAACGCCTGCAGATTCACAGCTCCATGCTGAGTCGCCTTTTAATTCTTCACTCGTAACGTTGGCACACTTGCCAGCCATCCTTAGAATGACTTTTCCAGGTGATTACAGTTTGTAAATTGCCCCCACCCCCACTCCCCCGGAGCCCCTGCAGTCTTTTTGGCTGCTTCTTCACCCTTCCCTCCCTCAGCCAACCATTTTTACTACCCTCCCTCCAACCTTCCTCATGTTTATATTTTGCTTGCAATGAATTCTCGGGGGAATGTAGCCAGTTTAAATTGCGCTCTAATTAAAAATATCATGTGGCCGTCGAGACATAGATGGAGGAAGACCGCGAGGGGTAGACTGCGCGTGGGGGGGGGTGGGGGGCTGCTCACCATGTCCACGATGTCC
>JAODJX010000041.1:16848872-16863876 GCA_026776945.1 Isichthys henryi
TGGCGTGGCCCCTTTGTTGGTGTACCACTGGGTGGGGGCGCCCGGGTGGGGGGGGGGGGGGGGGCTGCTCACCATGTCCACGATGTCCGCCATGGTGAGGATGAAGATGGCCGCCATGGCCCATGTGTTGCGGGCCCAGCGCGTGCGGTCGATCCATGTTGAGAAAGACACCAGTTTCTTGGGGAACATCTGCCTCACACACACATTCATCCGTCACTGTGCAACCTCCATCACGGAGAGAGACAGTCCAGAGGCCAGAGCAAAGGACCGGGGGGGTAGAGGGAGGAGGCTTTGGGGGGCAAGGTAAAGGATGGGGGGTAGAGCGAGGAACCAGGGGTGGGGCTATGGACCAGGGGGAGGAGCTCACCCGTGGGAAGATGGCAGCCACCGAGCAGATAGTCAAGATGAGCAGTAGGACCTCACCCACTATGAGGGTCACATAGTTCACCACCAACCTGGGAATCATAGGCAGGTAGGAAGCTCAGGGAGGAAGGAGAGCTGCTGTGTGTGCGTGTGTGTGTGTGTCAGTGTGTGTGTGTCAGTGTGTGTGTGTGTCAGTGTGTGTGTGTGTCAGTGTGTGTGTGTCTGAGTTCACTCACTGGGGGTCAATAAGAGCCTCCATGGCAGCAGTGAACAGCAGCACCATGCAGGAACAGCTGAAAGCTGCACCACTCTGCTTCTCCTTCTCCACAGAGTAGCGGGTCTCCAGATCAGGATCCACAAAGCGCAGGGACAGCCGGTTGGTGTGCCGGCCCTTCAGACTGCCAGCAGGAGGCGCCATGAGAGGGGGAACAAAAAGAATGGAAGAAAGGCAAACTCAGAGGATATGAAAAGATTTGCACCATCAGTTGATAGCAGAACATCAGGACAGACATCCTCCCCCAGCACTCCTCTACTTACGCCTGTAAGCTCTCTCTCTCCAGCAGCGCTTCATTCAGCAGTTTGTTCAGTTCCTGCTCATTCTCCTGCGCATCGATAACCCTCTCTGCCAGGTCTCGCAGCCGCAGGCGGCGACGAGGGTTTGGGAAGGAGGGGTTCACAACCTGAGGTCAGGATGGAGTCACAGAAAGGTCACAGAGGTCACTGTTTAAGGGCACAGGCTGATGGGGGTGCAGGCAGGGCATGGGTGCCTATGGTTACCTGCGTGTCGAGCTCCTCGGGCTCCTCGGGCGTGGTGCAGGTGGTGTGGACACTTCCATTACACTGTGTGGTGTTGATCAGGACTGGGGAGTTGCCATTGGAGGAGGTTACTGAGAGCTTCTGAAGCAAAAGGGGGGAGGGATGGAGCAAAGAATGGAGAGCAGCGAAGGAAAGGAAGAAGAAACGAGAGAAAGACCAATGAAACAAGGGAGAGGACGGGGAGCGGAGATACAACATAAAGAGAGATGGAAGAAAAGAGGAGAGATCAACAAACACGTAAGGAGAGAGGAAAGGAATGAAGGAGGGAGGAAGAGACCAGGGGAGTGATCAGACACAGGAATGGCCTGCAGCACTTTGGGGGGCCCTGTGATTGAATGCAAGGGTCCCGCTATGCTCCCCTCCCCTCCAGTGTTCAGGGTGAGACTCACCACCCCGTTGATTCCGTTCCTCCCGACCGGACCCTTGGGCACGACCACCAAGTATGTCTCGATGCCCTTCTCCTTCAGGTACTCGCAGCGATCGCCGCCGTTTCCGGGCTCCACATCAAACTCCCCACGCAGGCACTCCATGGTGCTCTGAGAGATGTGCACACGTCTGGGGCGGGGGCACAGGGAGTGATGGTGAGAGGCATCGGTCGCTTTAACGCATTTCATGGAGGAACGTGCTTCCATCGCATGAAGTAACCCTTGTCCACGGCCCCCTCACCTGTTCAGAAAGGCTCCCTACTTACCTCTTATGTTTTATGAGTTAGGGAGTTTGCTTAAGTGCTGAAACGCAATGATGAAATGCACTCAGTCTTTATAGCATTCAGAATAGATTAGATTAGATAAACTTATAGATCCCAATGGGAAATTCTTGAAAATGCAGAGCTGCATCGGCAGCAATTCAACTGCGGCGTGAGAATTCAACCACTGAACCACCAGTGCAATCAACAAGGTTACAGCTCATTGGGACTCAGCAAATCCCTCCCGTTCAGCCAAAGAGAGACTGAGCTGGTCCTTTACCGTCTCACACCTGATTGGTGGATTTATAAAAAGCAGACGTGCGTCCCTAAAGAGAGCCCGATGGTTTCTGTGTGACACGTTTTCACCAGGCGTATGGCTGAGCATGACTCAGGCAGCTTCTCCAGGGATGAACCCGGCAGAGCAGCTCCACCCGCTTCCAATCATAAAAACTTCGGCATATAAAATGGATTGTCAATTTCCGGCATCACTCCCCCTGCGAATGGTTGCCCCACGTTACTCACCCTGGGATCCCTCCCGCCTCCATCTTGTTGGCAACGGTGACGTCCGTGGACCAGACATCATACTGCCAGCGCTTCTGTCCCAGGACGCCCCCCAGCACGGTCCCTGTGTGCACGCCAACTCGCATGTCCACGTCCGTCTGGGTCTTCTCACGCACGTACCTGCAACAGGGAAGCAATGGTATCATGGAGGTGTGGGTGGAGTGACTGGACAGATTTGGAAGCCCAGACTGCCCAGAGGGATAGCGCCCCCCCACAGTCTATCTCTGCAAACAACAACGGATTTCATGTTGGCCTGACACAGTTAGTGTATGTCACTTTGGATAAAAGGGTCCGTTAAATTAAAAAATAAATTCAATTACATATATTACAATTCACTGCAATGGGCTGGCCCCCCATCCTGGGTTGTTCCCTGCCTCGTGCCCATTGCTTCCGGGATAGGCTCCGGACCCCCCGCGACCCAGTAGGATAAGCGGTTTGGAAAACGGATGGATGGACATACTTAGTGAGAAAAAAATTAAAACACCCCAGCCCGAGTGGTGGAAATGAAATGAATTTGCAAGTGGTGAAAGGTCATGTGACTGTATCGCAATGATTATAATATCAGATCAAACAGACAGCAGGATTGGCAGTATGGGCACACTGCTGATCCCATGGCACCATGATGTCATACCCTATGGCTCCCCGCACCATGATGCCAGGAGTAACACCGGTTTGTCTCTCCACAACATTGGCAGGATTGGTCCTCTCCCATACACACACAATGGTCATCCATGGTAATGCAGAACTGAGATGCATCGCTGAACATGGTATGATGCCACCCATCATCAGTCCATGCCTCCCGGTTACAGCACCACTCCAAATGTAGCTCTGTGCTGGTGTTATCGGCAGCCTATGCATGGGACGGTGAACCCGTTGAGAGACAGTGCTGTAGAGTCCAATACCTGTGTCCGGATGGCAGGCGCAGATGTCATGGGGTTGTGTAATGCTTGGTGCAAAATGCAATGATCCTCACTTGATGTGGTCTGACTTGGGCAACCGGACCTTCATGGGGTGTGTGGCTGCCCTCACATGCCCATTGGATCCAACATCGGGCGGCTGTAACATCCACATGCCCCACATGCCGGGTAGGTGCACGACACGACCACCCAGCCTCATGCAAACCCACAATGTGACCCCTATCAAACTCCTTCAAGTGCTGGTAATGCTGTCTAATGCGTCCATGAGGCATCCTCTGTGTCTACTGACTAGATGTGCCAGCTAGATGTGCAAATTGGATCATCACTTCTGGGTGCTTAGCTTTATTGTCACTGAGTGTGTGTGTGTGTGTGTGAGAGAGAGAGCAGGTATACCTTACCTTAAGGTGATGAATACCCATTTTTTCCCTTATGGGAAAACTCAATTTAATAAAAATCTGTTACTGCAATGAAAAAACTAAAAATGCAAAAATTCTTGTATTTTGCTTGGTTACTTATGGTTATGGTTAGGGCTCGGTGGGTAGGGGTTAAGTTTGTCATAGTTAGCGTTAGCATTTTTCCCATAGAGGTGAATGAGCGGTCCCCATAAAGATATGTTTACCCGACGTGTGTGTGTGTGTGTGTGTGTGTGTGTGTGTATATATATATATCTCGGGGGACACATGTAAAGTGAACTTTGTCCCAAAGTGACGGCATCAGCAATCCGTGGCCGCATGGTGTGGTCTGTGGACATGGCCCCCTTCTCATAAAACAAGCTGTATTTCCCTGGGAGACACACATTTACGATCTAAATGACCGTTAAAAAGTTTCAGCGCTTCTGAATGAAATGATGATAGATGACAGCCCCTTTTCAGGGTGGATTCTCACGCAGCAAGTGCCACACATTTTGCAGTTAGCGTTAGTTACTAGCGTTTGAAGATTGACTGGACCTCTTAACATTAAGATTGGTTGACGAGCACCAAGCCACCCTGTTCCAGGGTCAGTCAGACAAGACTGACTCTTTAGTTTGCAGTAGTTCCACCGTTCTTTTGTGCTTTTCATTTGCAATAATTGCCCGTGAATATCCTTTTTCATGAATCAAATTTAATGCACATATACTGTTATCTCAAGATGAGGAATAGAGGCATCTTATATGAAGCTGAACAGCATCAGCAGAAAGACTGATTTATTTGTGACAGACAGCTCACTCTGTCCTGAAAGGAATTATGGGAGATACTCACGAGATGGCCTCCACCATGGCGAGGCCCATCATGATGGAGCAGGCAGCGTGATCCTCACGGTAGTCCGGCAGACCGCAGATGCAGTAGTAACAGTCGCCCAGGATCTTGATCCTCAGCTGGTGGTATTTCTGCATGGAAAAAAAAGGTTGTTTTGTTTTGTTTTTTTAAAAAAAGGTTGGTGTGCAGAGATGAGAAGGTGCTAAAAAGGTAAAAGCTAACTAGAGAAAAAGGGCAATGTGTGGCTCAATGGCTTAGGATGCTGTGTCTGGGATCGGAAGCTGGTGGTTCAAATCCCAGGGCGGCCGACTGATTTCACTGTTTGGCCCCTGAGCAAGGTATCATAAGCCTATATCCTAATGGCTGTAGGGAGTCTGACGACACTTTCTTAACTGTATATTGCATTTGAAAAAAGCATCTGCTGAATAGATAAAAAATAAGTCCCTAGCAGTGACTTAATGAATGGGCAAAGGGCTGCAGAGACTGTCAAAGACAGTATGGCAGACTGAGTGCGGACATGGTGTCAGAGAGCTGCCTGTCTGTACGTCACACAGGAGAAAATGAGACTCACGGCAGCCAGTTTGTCGAAGCGAGCAAACAGCTCATTGAGCAGCTTGACGAGTTCTTGCGCACTGCACGCTGAAGACAGCTGCGTGAAGCCGACGATGTCCGCAAAGAGGATGCTGTAGGAGATGGAGGGGGTGTGACATGGGGAGCGGCTACATTATGTGGCTGAGGAACCGAACATCAGAAATCATCTGAAGCTGCACACTATCATAATACCAGACCCAGTTTTAGCCTCATGCTACTCACTGCGAGGTCAGCATGGTCCTGCCAACAGCCCTTAATAGCTGTTAATGAGGCTGCAGCCATCGACCGAACATACTGAAAACCCCCAGAACGTGCAAGTGTGCACCCAATATTTATGCTGTTGCAACGTCTCTCTGACGTTCTCCTGATACTCTCCTAGCGTTCCTGCTCTTGCAACGTTTCCCTGACGTTCTCCTGATACTCTCCTAACGTTCCTGCTGTTGCAACGTCTCTCTCTGACGTTCTCCTGATATTCTCCTAACGTTCCTGCTGTTGCAACATTTCCCTGATGTTCTCCTGGCACTCTCCTAATGTTCTTGCTGTTGTAACATCTCCCTGACACTCTCCTAATGTTCCAACCGTTGTGACATTTACCTGACGTTCTCCTGACCCTCTCCTAACATTCCTGCTGTTGTGACATATCCATGACGTTCTCCTGACACTCTCCTGCTGTTGTGACATCTCCATGTTCTCTTTACACTCTCCTAACGTTCCTGCTGTTGTTACATTTACCTGACGTTCTCATGGCGATACATGTACATGGTGTTGAATTGCTGCACCTCCTTCTGGCTGGCCTCCTTCTTCATACCACGAAGCATCTCATCGGCAATATGCTTCGGCAGGATGGACAGCAGCAAACCCTCCTGTGGACAGGAACATGTCCGTCCCGTAGAGGACTGTGGGTTTGCGTGGTAGTGTGTGTGTGTGTCTGGAGAATGACAGGACGTAGGCCAGCTCATTTGCAGACAAGAGTCGCTCAAAATCGACAAGCTTTCCTTGACAGGATGATAAAAAACTACGAGGCTGCAACCCTGTGAATAACCTGGCAGTAAAGGATAACAGAGAATGAGTAGAATCAATACTGATGGAACAGAGGGGGAGAAACCAAGGAAGCAGGGAAAGGCAACAGAGCAGGGCGTGACACCCCGGTCCGTATAGGATCTAAGGTGGCTGGAGGAACCTGGAGAATTCACACCGAGAGGCATCCCCAGACCGTGACAATGCCGCAGTCAGGGAAACAAAAGAACAAGACTCTGCAGCTCCATCTTCTCCGGAGGCTGGTCGCCATGGTGATCTACAGCGTGGGGTGCGTTACGATTGGCCAGCTGCACCCGTCTGACAGCGGCCTCAGCTTCCCCATTAGTATTCTGGGAGTTTGTCGCTCTCTCCCTGGCAGAAAGCGTATCATAAATAGCACCAATCAGAGAGGTTCCTGGTCTCTGGTGGGAGACACAGACGCGGGGAGAGCAGCTACGCTCGGGGGCATCGGGAGACACCAGGAATCCCTCTGAATGCCAGCTAACTTCCAATCCCACCCAAATAAAGCCTATCAATCCGTCAATTATCTCTGCGTAACTAAATCTCATCCCTCATACTAATTACTAACCCAATTCAGTCTTGACTCATACTATTTCCTAATCCTAACTTCTGTTAGCTCCTCACCCACCTCCAGTCCTACCTCCTGCTAAGTAACTCCCGAGCCAGTCCTACCTCCTGCTACGTAAATCCCGAGCCAGTCCTACATCCTGCTACGTAACTCCCAAGCCAGTCCTACCTCCTGCTAAGTAACTCCCAAGCCAGTCCTACCTCCTGCTAAGTAAATCCCGAGCCAGTCCTGCTTTCTGCAAAGTAACTCCCGAACCAGTCCTACTTTCTGCTAATTAACTCATGAGCCATTCCTACCTCCAGCTACGTAACTCCTGAGCCAGTCCTACCTCCTGCTACATAACTCCCGAGCCGGTCCTTCTGCACTCCACTGCAGTTATAATTTCCCTCAGCCTCCCCCTATTTGCCTGCATGCCCGATCTTCAGCTCAAACTCCTGCATCTCTGCACATTTCTCCCCCCCCCCCCACTTCCTGCAAATCTAATACACATGGAATGATGCCACAGCTCTCTGTATGCAAGGTGGTTTTCATAATTATTCAGGGAAAACTAGAAATGGCCAGTGAGAGCTGCTTACGTGCTGCAGGGGCACTGGGGGGCTGAAGCATATCCCAGGCAGTCCATCCACTGCAGGACACATACATACTCACACTCTATGGGCAAATGTAGATCCCAAATCATCTAACTGGAGGAAGCCTACATGGATTAAAACCCAAAACCCCAGAGATATACAAATGTCCCTTTAAAAGACCCTAATCCTCCCCAGTGATTTATGTCTCTGTTTGCGCCCTGATTATATGGTTTTAGCATAAGGGCCCAGCTTATAAAATGTACACCTGCCAGCAAAGTTAGAACTTGTATTTTTAAACACTACAGTTTCCATGCGAGGAGAAACAAGCTCACAAAAGTTCACCAAATACCATACCCTACCATAACAAACAGCAAGAAAACTGGCCGCTTCAATACCCTCAGATTATAAAACTTAGCATAAAAAATAGCCCCCCTGCATTAGGAACAAACTGATGGAACTATTTTCTAGAGCTGTAGAGACACTGCACTGATACACTGAAGTCTGCTTGTTTTGATGGTTCCTGAAGATCTCCTGAAGCACTCAGGGTAAAAGCCGAGCTCTTTAAATACTGATCGCCTGAGCTGCTGAACGTAAACAAGTGGCATCATTAATGTGTCAGATTATTACAAATGCATCTCAGAAGAGTGTTCTTGGACCAGGAAGAAAATGTTGGAGAGCGTTTCAGCCAGGCCTGGCTCAAGTTCTGAGACATGAAGGGGCGCAGGACTCTCTGGAGTTCAAAAAGTCCTTCACATTTCTTTGGCTTCCACCCTATTCACAACAACAAAACAGCCATCCTGAGATTGGCTGGCATTTGGCCTGTCTGGGGGAGTGGGCTGAACTGGGGACTGGTCAGGACCACCCTGGAGGCCCTATGGAGCCAGGCCTGGTTTCACGTTCAGACACTGGCTTTTGGAAGGAACCCCAATGAAGACAAACACAATTCAGTATTTCAGGAGTCAGGCCTCTACACTCTCTGTCTCTCCTGCTGGGGTGTGAGCTGGATGGTGTTGCCCTGTGTCTCCTGTTGATTGTTAAGATGTTGATCAGCATTGCAGTGGATACATCAACTCCCAGAAGTCTGTATCTATTCAGAAAACCAAGAATGTGTGTGTGTGTGTGTGTGTGTGTGTATACCTACCTACATAAATAAATATATATGTGTATCCATCCATCCATCCATCATCCTTAAAACCACTACTCCCAAGACAAGGGGAGGCTGGAGCCTGCCTCAATTTGGGGTACAACCTGGATGGGATACCATTCCATCTCAGGGTAGCTGGGGGTTTAGTGAAGGAGATCGGATATACAGATTCGGGAATGTAAAAAGAGCTGGCAAACTGCCAAGGAATCACGGCGGAGAGTGATGTCAGAGGGACCTCCGCCTGGGAGACGTCCAAATCAACAAGGCAGAGTGGACACAGCACCATCGGGCTACGACCACCTCGGTGACGTCGCCCGGATGCGATATCAGACAGCATGTGACAGTTTGGCAGTTGGCTCCACTTATCCTCTGAAGCCAAAACACACGAATGAAGACAACGACGTCGGCAAGCAGAGAGGAAAACAGGACTAATTACGGCAGCACGCAGTGTACCTGGATGGCTACACTGGAGGTAATAGGGCACCTGGGCTATGAGCCGAGCTCCTCTAATTAATTCCCCCCAGCTGATTTTTAAAATAGTCCCTGTCCCTCTGTTGTCTCCTTTCCAGTGAGCTTCAAGTCAAATTAAGCTGTAAATGGGAAGACGGTAAAAGCTCGCTTACAAGGCCTGTGTCGTGCCGGAAGCCAGGAAGCTTGCCCTCCTTGCAGGGTACGATACCGAGTCCCCTCAAACACAGACATTTACGCTTCACCCGCCAAGCACGCGGCCTGGCTCTCCACAGCCTCCACTTCGACGAAGGTGCGGAGAGATCCAGACGCTGCGCCGGGGAGCACGGTGCCCTGCTCTCCTCCCCTGCTTTCCTTCGATCACTTCCTGCTCTGTGGCTAGAGAATCACCAGTGCAGTACTTTAGAATCCAAAATCTTCAATTACGAAACAAAAAAAGCGTCTCATCTCAGAAAAGAATCTCTCTTTCTTTTCAGATCAGGTATAGCTGAGGTATCAAAATTTGACAATGACCTGTTATTAACTTTGTCCACTTGGGACAGTTACAGTCATCTGTAATCAAAAGGCTGGCTTCTTTTTAGAATAAAAAAGGTGACTTAATGAAAATGTCAAATGTATGGTCCCATAATAGTGATGTTAAAGGTTTTGGTAAATTACATCTAACCAAACAACTGGCCATACTGTTATGCTGGTATGATTCATAATTGTTCAACCATTTAAACAAGGCGGCATCGTTTCACCTCACATGATTCCTCTTCTGAATATCCTCTATGACTCCTGCTTCATATTTATGACTCCTGCTTCATATCGATGACTCCTGCTTCATATCGATGACTCCTGCTTCATATCGATGACTCCATAAACAGACTAAGGACTAAGTGTGCAAACTGGTGTGTTCAGCACGGTGCATTCAGCGTGATGTGTTTAGTGCGGTGGCCCCCTACAGGCGACGGCCCCCTACAGGCGACGGCTTACCTGCTGTTGACTCTGCTCCTCCAGGTTCAGCTTGACCTCGAGGGACTGCCGAGCTTCCAGGAAGGCCTTGCGGTGTTTGCGGTCAGCCATGTAGTACGACATGACCCCGACCGTAATGGAGCACAGGTAAACCGTCATGTTGGCCAGGAGCTGCAATAAGCAGACACACATGCACACGGTCACATGAGGGAAACGTCTGACGCAGATGTGGGCTGTCAGTCCATCTCCTGGCCGTCTGTCAGGACCTGCTTCTGTCGCAGCTCTAGCAAAGTTTCTGCTGTGTCTGTGTACAGGCAACTCTCGACATACGCATGTAATCTGTTTACAAACCCTTACACAAGGTAAATTTTATGCGAGTCATATTTACCCCCAGAACATTTAGGACACCATATAGCAAAAAACACATATTTAAATGAAGGAGCACATGGATCCTGCGCTGCTACCCTGTGTTGACAGCTGGGCTTTGGTGCTGTCCCTGCAGTGCACACACGTACGCATGTGCATCCACCCTGAGCGGCGTCTCAAATAGACGTGGATGGTGCTCGGGCTGTTTACGTTCCGAGGAGGCCTTGTAGACATCCAGCGACAGGAAACAGCCATTATGAATCCAGTGTCAGTCACAAACAAGCTCATGGCAGTTTCATTTACACAAAAAATGTTCTGAAGGCAAAACAGAAAACAACTGATTCAGAGAGACAACCAAGCAGATTGTAGAGGATAACCAATGAGACGTCTTGGACCCACCTCTTCCACAATATCATTGGCTCTCTCTCTGAACCAATCGTTTTTTTGTTCTACCCTCAGAACATTTTTGTGTAAGTATAACTCCCACTAGCCACAAACACCCTCCTCCACCCTGCTGGTGTTCAGTCACATGCTACATTTCACCACCTCCCTGCCACCATGCCAGTCACACACTATTTAAATTTTATTTATTTATTTTATTTACTTTGCTTTTATCAAAAGCAACATAAAATCGAGAAAGCAAGCTCAGCCAGCCTCCAGAGCAACTGGGGGTTAAGGACCCTACTCAGGAGTCCAATGGGGAAATGATTGTGATGGTCCTGGGTTTTGAATCAACAACCTCCTAATCACAGTGTCCTAAACCCACTAAGCCACGTGCCTGACTCCTGCCACAGCAGCCCAGCAGCATAGGTCTACCATCCCTGGAACTCAATTCATCAGGTATCCAACGTTACAACCTGGATGGTTCCTGTGTAAACAAAGTGGTACGAAAACAAACACCCACCCGCTAGGAAGAAGAGGGGACGGCGCCGGGAGGGGTCACCCACCTGCCTGGCCAGTGCCTCCCCGCGGAGGTTATCCTGCTGCTGCTGAGCGATGGTCACCCCCAGCACCAGTGTGTGGATACTGCAGGAGACGGTGGCGATCAGGACGATGGGGGTCAGACGGAGCGGCAGAGTCAGGAAGAAGGAGAACGTGAAGAAGGCCTGCCATCCTACTGTGTCGCTAGCCTGATGGAAGCGGGCGAAGTTCAGCCCCAGGTAGGAGAAAACCTGGGCGGCGATGAGCACCCAGAGGGTGTAGGGCACCACCCTGCGGGACACGCGGTCGGGGAGCAGCCCCAATCGGCACAGCAGGTAGAGCAGGACGTGAGCGGCCAGGCCCACCGACGCCACCACCAGGGTGGCCAGCTTGTCGTCGGTGTAGACCACGGCACACATGACGATGACGTAGCAGTCGAAGAGCGCCGCAAACACCACCAGCACTAGCAAGGTCTCACGCCGCTGCCTCCGGAAGTAGGTCTGGTACAGGTTCTCCAGCGAGTCCGGGGAGAAGGTGAGCCGCATGAAGCGTGGCAGGCACATGCAGCACCCTGTGCTGCGCACTGTCACCTCCTGCGCCCGGCCCACGGCCTGGCCCGGGTCCGACGGCAGCGTCACCGAGCAGTCGGCCGAATACTCGGCGGAGCACTCTGGCTCTGAGAAGGCTCGGTTCCGGGGCATTTCCAATCTCCCTGGTATCTTCGGTTTTCTTCAAACAGGAAACTGTCCAGGGCTCTGACAGAGTTATAGAAATTACTAGATGAAGACTTCAGCGTTGTCTAAGAGCCTGGCGTCCCCGCTGGCCACGCCGGCCCATCCGCATGCTGTCCATCTCGCAGCGACATGGTGCTGGAAAGCCCGGTCCGGCGTGGTCCCCGCTGTCAGTCTGTATGTGAAGCAGGTTTCAACGGCGATCAGCGGCGACTGTGCGCCAACGTCTCACCAGACTCACCACACCGCATCCCAGAAATAGCTAATGGAGAGATAAGCACTTTAAAATGTTTTAAACGAACTACAGAGCGCTGCTCCCTGTCACATTACTTGTGCGGCTTTTACCGAGCGGGACTCGGGCTGCGGTGCCGCTTTAAAGAGCCACACACCCGGATCACAGCGACAGCTGTCCCCGCTCCCCCTGATCAAAATGCAAATTACCGGGTAAAATCATTCACGTCCGCGGCTGTAGTCCCCGCGGCACGCCGTGTCCTGACCGCAACTGCGTTGCCGGCGGTATCTGACAGCCCGATCCGGGGTGATACGGAGCCGGAAGGTTCCGGGTAAATAAATGCGATGAAGCAGATGTCGGACAGCGGTCTGCTATAATGTCTTCGACACAAAGCGCTTGAGAACTGGACGAAGGGGCGCCCTCGACTCCCCCCAAGCCTCCCCGCACAGCCCCGGCCGGGGGCACGACGATGCCCGGAGTTATTTATACGTCAAAATAAACCTGTAAAGCGGCTGCTAATATGCTTTATCTGATGTATAAAAGCATAATCTTCAACGGCGTAACAGAAATTCAGTGAAGCGGTAATACAGCCTCTCCAAGGATGTAGCGATCGCCCCCGCCTGCTGCCTCACAGTCCCTCGGTGTAAAATCCATCTTTGACACCTTTAACACTAACAGTGTAACAGAATAACAGTGTAACAGTGTGTATGTGCGGATGCACTGTTCCTGTTTACCGTGCCTCAATGTGCCGTCCTTCCCCCGGCAGCGGCTACCGCCCGTCGGCTTCAGCTTCAGCACACAGGTACGCGGACACATGGCGCGGAGCTTCCATCCCCCCGAAAGGGCGAGAAAACGGCCATGGAAACGTGGCCGGGGCGTCCGGGACCCCTGATGATTCCCCTGATCTGCTGCACACCTCCAGCCGCACAAATCACCCCCGCCCCTGTCTCTCTCTCTTTCTCTCTCTCTCGCTCTCCGCCTGTGTTTGTTTCTCTATCGTTTTTCCTTCTCTATCTCGGTATCTCCCCTTTCATTTCTCACTCAGGTGTGTTTTTCTGCTGTGGTACAGCCTTTATCGTTGGCCGCTTTGCGAAAGCGCGGTAACAAATAGGCCTACAATAAGACATTTCTCAGTTTCTCATAATCGGTATATAAATAACAGGTATAAGACAAATAATTTTAAATCGATTCCCCTGTGCTGTCATTTTTAAATATAAGTGAAGTGCTGATGTTAACCAGCTAAAATTGTAGAAGTCGTATATGCAAGGTGTCGCTATAACGTAGTGTATCTAGTGTGTATCTACTGAGGTCCCAAGGTGGAGACAGTGTTAAGAGCGCAGGACCAGGGTGCTCAGAGGGACCAGCGATGAGGCAGAGGAGGGCCCAAAGTGGGGGCGGCCAGGGAAGGCTGGGGGGAGGAGATGACAGGGTTCAAGAGACCTGGAAGAATGCTGGTCATTTATACAGATGTGAAAGAGTTGTACATTTAAAAAGTTTGTTGTAGGTCCTGTGACTAATCATTGCTTACATAAATATTTCATTTAGTGCGGAGTTTCTGTATGATACAGTGCATTTAGACCCCTCGACTTTGATTTTTGACCTTTCTCACATTTTGTTATGTTGCATCCACATGCAAAAATCGTTTACCTTTATTTCCCCTCATCAATCTGCACTGTCTTCTAAGTGAAAACAGAATTTTAGACATTTTGGCACTGAAAATAAAACACTAAGGCATCACATTGACATAAGTATTCAGACCTGTTGCCATGATACTTGAAGTGTAGCTGGATTTCCTGCAGAGCACAGATATGGGATTACACAGAGGCCCCATTCCAGTCAAGCCTACAAAAACATTCAGGAACATTGAAATTTCCTAGGAGCACAGTGGCCTCCATAATTCCAAAATGGAAGAAGTTTGCAACAACCGAGAGCCTTCATAGAGTTGATAGAGATGGAACTTAGAACCCGATGGTCACTCTGGCTGAGCTCCACAGATTCTGTGTGAAGATGAGAGACAGAGCAAACATCACTGCAACACTCCAGTGATCTGGGTTCTGTGGCAGAGTGGTCAGATGAACACATGGAAGCTCACTTGGAGTTTTCAAAAAGGCACCTAAAGGAGTCTCTGGTTTGACGAAACCAAGACTAAACTCTTTAGCCTCAGTTGTAAGCATCATGTCAGCAGAAAATCAGACAGTGCTCCTCAGATGCATGGTGCCATCCCAGCAGTAAAGCATAATGGGTGGGGATGGAGCAAAGGGTTAGGCTCCAGAACGTTCTGGACCCTCAGACTGGCCTGATGGTTTGCCTTCCAACAGGGCAATGACCCTACGCCCCTACCGTAGGAGCGATTTAGGGACATCCCTGTGAGTGTCCTTGAGAAGCCCAGCCAGAGCCCATACTTGAACCTAGTCAAACATCTCTGGAGGGACCTGAAAATAGCTGCCCACAAACAGTCCCCATGCAGTCTTACAGAGTCTGAGAGGATCTGCCTGGTTCCGGCAGAATGCCCCAACATCCAGGAGTGCAAAGCAGGTCACTTTATACCACTTTCAGCATTACTTCTAACTCGACGCTTTCATCGATGGCAAAGGTGGTAAGTAATGAGTAAAGGATCTGAATACTCATGTCAATGTGATGTGTCAGTGTTTAATCATAAAAAAATAGCTAAAATCTCTAAAATCCTGTTTTTGTTTTGTCATTATGGGCTACGGGGGCGGCATGGTGGTACAGTGGTTAGCACTGTCGCCTCACACCTCTGGGACCTAGGTTTGAATCCCCGCCTGGGTCACATGTGTGCGGAGTTTGCATGTTCTCCCCATGTCGTCGTGGGGTTTCCTCCGGG
>JAODJX010000041.1:16897731-16910011 GCA_026776945.1 Isichthys henryi
CAGTGACTTACACACTGACTGAAATGTGCAGTACACACAGTGACTGAAACACATGGTACACACAGTGACTTACACACACTGACTGAACTACATGGTACACACACTGACTGAAACATACAGTTCATACACTGACTGAAACGCACATTGACTGAAACATGCACTGATTGAAATACCCAGCGCACACACTGGCTGAAACACACACTGGCTGAAACACACACTCACTGAAACACGCAATGACTGTAACACACACTGACTAAAACACACACTCACTGAAATATGCATCGATTGAAACATGCACTGACTGAAACACCCAGTACACACAGTAACTGAAACACACACTGACTGAAAGACACATTGACTGAACCACACAGTCCCAAGGCTATAGCCCTGTCCAAAAATCTGAGAAATTCCATCCATCCATGGAAGAGTGAATCTTATCACCAGATGAGGTTCCAACCCAATGTGTTGGTGTCTATTGTGGAAGTGATGTGGTAAAGAACAGAACCTTAATCTGAACAGGCTTTTGTTTAGGGTTCAGGGTAAGGTTTCTAATATAATGTTATTATTTTTCCAAAAGTAATTTTCAAAAAATGAAGGTATGTACAACATGGGCAAAGTATCAGCTATGTTCAGCATAAAGGCCATTGAAAATGGGCAACGTAACTGGAAACACATGATTTGAAGCTGGCAGGATTCTGAACTGCTTGATTTGTTCAACGTTTGATGCTGTTGAAACTTTTCTGACACTATACACCAAGAAAATGTGATTTCTGCTTTCTGTTAAGGTCACACTGAAGGAATAGGACATGGGTGGAAAAGTGAAAACAGGCTAAAATAACGTGGCAGAAATGACAGGCGGTTTACTAAACAAATCACATTTTCTTCAAGCCGCACTACGGCCTGACAGGCCAGGAACTGCACATACCTCAGTGACTGGCAGAAAGAAAGAACACAAAAGCTCTCTTTTCTGGTACACGGATGAAAGATGAATGGTATTCTGTCCAAAATCTGGCCAAACCAAGTGATACATAACAGTGCGAGCTAGCCATGGCGCTGGCTTGAAGGAGACTCCCAAAAGCACATTTCATCTAAAAATCAAACATTAAAAGTAAAATACTAAAAAACACATTTGATTCATCCCAAGGCTTGATTGGCTCATCTGAACAATCTGATGACAAATTGAGGAGAGAACATGAGGAGGGGCTGATCTGCTTCAGGCCATGAATGAAGCAGAAAAGCTCTTCAGATTTTGGAAAGTGAGGCACAGGTTGAGAGCCATCAAAGGTGGACGTTCGAAGAATAAAAGCAAAGAAACTCACTGAATGAACCAGGTCTGTTTCACTGTACTATCTAACATCCATATTCATCTGTTGTGAGCAGCTGCTTAGGACAAAGTCACCTGCTGTGTGAGATCTTGTAAACAGTATGTGAAGCAGCAGGCAACACACAGGTAAGATGTCACACACAGGCAGAGTGAGAGCAAGTTCAGAAAAACTCAGAGGTGTGAAGGTAACCGTGTCCCACTCTCCCTGCTGTCCTCTGCTGTGAGAGGATGCAAACTACAATGAGGGGACACAGGTCCAGACAGGGGGGCAGACAGAACGAGCAAACAGATTGGACAGGCCTCTGGTGGACAGACCACACAGGAAGACATACAGGACAGGCCTGTGGTGGACAGAGAGAATGGGAGGGTAGACAGGACGGGCCTGTGGTGGACAGAGAGAATGGGAGGGTAGACAGGACGGGCCTGTGGTGGACAGAGAGAATGGGAGGGTAGACAGGACGGGCCTGTGGTTGGGCAATCAGAATTAGCCAGAGTGGTGAGTACTCAGGACTGATGATTACTTGGGACTAGTTAAAGTCAACATTAAAGATCAGCTATAGTGATGACCACTCCTGGTCCTAGAGAGTGACCCTTCTCTTTCACGCTGTCTGCTTTACACCACAGGGCTCTTCCTGTTCCGCAAGGAAGCTCATGGCAGGACGATCAGGGGCCTGAGAGGGGTGACATCAGAATTTGGAAAAGGACGTTGCAGCGCTGGAAATGGACAAGTAGTGCGTGCGGAGAAGTCAGACGCCACCCCGCCTGCAGGGCTGCGATTCACAGCAGGGGGGGAAAGAGCAACTCAGATAAGATCACACCAATCACGGCCACTTGGGTGAAGCCATGAGAAAAGAGATGGGCAGCGGACAGACCCTTGGGCTCTGAGCCCGGACCAGGGCCCCGCCCGCTTGGCGGAGTGCGATGAGGACACCCACCGCGGTGCCTCTAATGGCAAAGCCGTTTAAAATGTCAGGGGAAGAGAGGTACAAGCAAAAGCAGTACAGCTGTACAGCCTTTTGGAAAGAAGAAACGTCCAAGTGTCTCAAAAGTTTCACGAGTGAGACTCGTTAAAATAACACAGCTTAGGGGCAAAGGAATTAAAATGAGACATAAATGCCACGTACACATTCTGTATCCGCATGGTACAGAACTAGAAGCTGTGCGTCTGTACAGTCAGGGTGCAGCTCTAAAGTCCCAAGTCAAGGTTTACTTAAGTGGCTGATCACTGAAGAGTCTAACTGAAGATGTTGTCCTAAAGGCCCGTCTGAGTCTGACGCTCTTTTGCACTAATTAAATGACAAACAGTCTCTCCCTCCTACATTCTATTCATTTCACTTTTCCTTGTATTTGACAGCTTACAGATTGATGATACAGTTAGATAATTATACAGTATGAGAGACGGGACTACAGACAAGGGGGTGTATTTAAAGATAAGACAATACCTCAAATGGTGTAAATGCCCTCAGCTTCTCATCATTCGTAACAAAAAAGAAAACTGAAATGAGACATTTTTCAGGCAGCCAGGAAGTACGTGACCTACTTTAAGCCTCCTCCTGAATTCCCAGAGGTGCGACTGTCTCTTTCACACACCCCGGTGTGGAACGGCCGTCTCAGCGTGGCCAAAAAACCCAGCCTTCGCCCGCTTATGAGAAAGCCATTTCACTACGGGTTTGTTTACCTTAGCGACACAGTATCTGAGCGTGGAAAGAGGTTTCTGGAAAGGGAGTTCAGAAGCAGAGCGTGGCAGGTCTGTCTCTCTTCCAGGAGCCACAGAGGAGGTCACTGTGCTCTCGGTACTCCATGGGAGGTGGGGGGCAAAATACTGAATGACACAAACAATTTTTTGTATGACCTCCTACACCTAGCAGTGCACAGCCCTCAACCACATTCTGCACCACATGGAAACAGGCAGGGGGGGTGGCCCACAACCACACGGTGGCAAAGGATATGCCTCATAAACTTCCCAGGAATGATCTGACCCTATCCAGCTTAGCAGAGGATATTCTGCAGATAAGCTCTGATCTGTGAGCGACTGGGGGGAAACTTTCCGGCGTAAATTTAGGGTTGTGATAATAATTTTTTGGTTCAATAATGAAAGGGATAGCAGTAATAACAGTAACATTCAAGGGTATTTGGCAAATCCCATTGTTTACAGCTACAACAAGGACTATAATAATAAGCCCAATGTTTAAAATATTTTCTCAGTTTTTGAGAAACATTAGGTATTAACGGGTAATAAAATCCTATGTTTGTATGTGTATGTATGAATGTGTCTGTGTGCATGTCTGTGAGTGTGTGTGTCTGAATATGTCTGCGTGCATGCCTGTGAGTGTGTGTGACTGTGTGTGCATGTCTGTGAGTGTGTGTGACTGTGCGTGCATGTCTGTGAGTGTGTGTGACTGTGCGTGCATGTCTGTGAGTGTGTGTGATTGTGTGCGCATGTCTGTGAGTGTGTGTGTCTCTGAGTGTGTGCATGGGAGCAGGTACTGGTCAGAGGCAGGTACAGGTCTGGGAGCAGGTACAGGTCAGCATAGCTTGTGGGAACAGGTGCAAAGCAAGACTAAGTACAGGGCAGGAATGGGTGTGGGAGCAGACACAGAACGGGAATGGGCGTGAGAGTGGGTACAGAGCAGGAGGGGAAAAGCGCAGGAGCAGGTATAGGGCAGGAGTGGGTACAGGGCAGAAGGGGAAAAGCGCAGGAGCGGGTACAGGGCAGGAGGGGAAAAGCGCAGGAGCGGGTACAGGGCAGGAGGGGAAAAGCGCAGAAGCGGGTACAGGGCAGGAGGGGAAAAGCGCAGGAGCGGGTACAGGGCAGGAGCGGAAAAGCACGTGAGTGGGTACAGGGCAGGAGTGGGTACAGAGCAGGAGCGGAAAAGCACGGGAGTGGGTACAGGGCAGGAGCGGGTACAGGGCAGGAGCGGGTACAGGGCAGGAGGGGAAAAGCATGGGAGTGGGTACAGGGCAGGAGCAGGTACAGGGCAGGAGGGGAAAAGTGCAGGAGTTGGTACAGGGCAGGAGCGGGTACAGGGCAGGAGCGGAAAAGCACGTGAGTGGGTACAGGGCAGGAGTGGGTACAGGGCAGGAGTGGGTACAGGGCAGGAGCGGAAAAGTGCGGGAGTGGGTACAGGGCAGGAGCAGGCATGGGAGTGGGAAGGGCACTGAGGTATCTGGAACTCCCCTCTCCCTTTGCAGGAAGCCCCACCCCTCTGCTCACCTGCCAGCAGCAAATTGAAATGAACTCTGCACATAATCCCTGAGATCTAAAAATATCATGCGATCCATGAAGGGCTGTCAGACTCTGCCGGCCTCCTTCCCAGCAACAGGCATCCACATAATAAAAGGACAGAGGATGGGAGCCCCACACAACCGCTATTCCTGGCGATTACGGTGTGTCCATGAGAACCCAGGAAAGCAGAGGCAGGGAGAAGGCAGGAAGGAACCCTGAAGGACAGGCGGACATGTGACGTGTGCAGCTAGCTGCTATTGAGAACATCTGGCTCCTTTGCCACTGCATTTTATCTCACACTGTGCTTTTCCACTGCACCAAGTACTGAACTTTTGGTACCAGGACCAAAAATGCCAGACCAGCTGGGGTACGTCTTTGGTTACTTTTGTGGTGGGTCTTGAAATGCTTTCTTTCTCGATTGAATATGCAAATACCTGCCACTGCAACACAATACAAACGGCGCCTTGAAAACAGCTGCGAGCTGAAAGCAACGATAATGGAAGAATAAAAAAATTGTGATCTGGTTGGAAGAATAGATACAACAAAATCATCAGGAAGACATGATAAGGAATTTCCAAAAGTAATTTGTTTAATATACTAAGGTATGTTTAAATATACTAGGATCCCAGCAATGTAATATTGCTGTAAATATAGTGATGTCATTTTGTTGTGATAAATATTAGGGCATTAATAAAATAAAAAAAGCAATTCATAAATTTGTTACAAACCCGTCTACGAGTGACTTAAACAGCAAGGATGAAAATGCCGGAAAGTTTTATGCTCATTTTTAAACATATATTACATAATCTATGAAGGAATAGTTGCTTACTTTTATTGTCAATTCACTATATCCATGACATACAAGGGAATCTAATCTTCATAGTACAAAGTAAAATATAAAAGTATAAATATATAAGATATAAAATAAATACCAATAGTATTATAAACAGTAAACCTCTTCACAATATGTGATATTTAATACAGCTGACTAGCGATGTAAGAGTTGTATGTGCATAACACTTAATGTTGGTATTAATACTGCACACTGTCCAGCCCTAGAAGATACTACAGTAATGTTTTAATTCAGCACACAATACCTGCCTCACACTGTGATGTCATTCGGTGCTGGTACCAGTTCCGGTGCCGGGTTTTTACACTGGTGGAAAACCAGCACCTTGAAGTACCTTGTGATACTTTTGGTGCGTTTTACGAAGGGCCGTTCAGAGAGTCAGGCGGGGCACCAGGAGAGATTTACAGCTTGCAGTTTGCCCCGAGTTCCCACACTGATAGAAAATACCACATAAGGTAGTAAAGCAACCAGACAATTGGCTTAAATGTATATAAAACAGGATGCATGGAGTGGAGCATTGTGGGAAAACCAAGGAGCATTATGGTACGCAGAGGAGCACTGGAGGAGGAGCCATAAAAGACGGGTCCTGAACACACAAGCTGGGCAGGGCCACAGCATATAGTGGTGCACCGGTATGGAAATCTAATATTCCCAATTACAATTACCAAATTGCAATTGTGGGCAGTGATGGTTTAATTGTTAGGGAAGTGCATTTGTAATTGAAAGGTTCGAATCCCTGACCAGCAAGGCACCACTGAGGTACCCTGAGCCAGGTACCGCCCCCAAGCCCTGCTCCCCAGGTGCTGAATTAGCTGCCCCCTGCTATGTCACATTCCCACACATGGGTTAAATGCAGAGGACACATTTCATTGTTGTACTGTGGTGTGTCAACAATGACAATTAATCACTAAATTCAAAACTGATAATCGGCTAACCTCTGATCTCCACGGTGTCATTACTGCTTAAGATCTCATGAACGTGTGTTGCAGCCGTATCATATAATCAGGCAGTGAGACATCAGGGAAGTTCCTCCGACTTTGGAGGATTTAAGTGGCGAGTGAGCTGATGGAAACCCTCATCCTCCACTACGGAAAATAGCTGATAGTCCAATGCAGTCATCTCCACTATTTTAGTAGTTATCTGTTTCACTGTAATGCTACTCATTTTTAATATTCACTGAAGTCTAAATATTGCCCAACAATACTGGCCAAGACGGACACATTGGCCCGATGCTGATGTATTGATTTTTAATGAACACCAGCCAATATGGATATGCTAACTGATACACAGTGCATCTTGGAGTGTACTGGCATCGCCTCCGTGAGGATCCGTCTTTGGGTAACTCTAACAAACAAATAGTACCAATATGAGTGGCAGACTGTGGTGGAAACTTCAGGTCCAGAAAGTAAAAATTCAGACCATGATTTTGTTGCAACCAACCACTTCAGCATAAAGAGTCACAGTCAGAGAGTCAGAGAGGACTCAATCTGGATTTTTATTCTCTGGACCTGAAATTTCTACCTCTGGGTGTGCAGAGAGTTTCAGGACCCCAGGCTCTGTTTAGTGGGGGCGGGTCCTTCTAAACCGCCTTTCTGGATGTTTCTCTGACATCGAGGCTTTTAGAACCCACTGATGTCAGCTCTTGGTAATAATGTTGCCGCAAGACGAAAGCACTGAGTTTGCTGGGACACTCGGACACATTTAACAGCCTCTACAGTACTTTCACACAAACCGTGGCGCTGACTTGCTTTCCTACATACATGAATATTTGTAACAATAAAGACTCACCTATGAATAAATGAACAATATGTAATATAGACATATGGCATGTGAGCTGCAAAAAAACACTGACAATCATTCCCCCTAATGTGTGGCTTTTTAATGACAGTCAGACACAGCTGAACAAACCTTCAACAAATCTTCAGCATCCAATCATTTACCCTCTGACTAATTATTCAGTGCAAGACTGCAGTTCCACCATAAGCACTTCACAAAATGCACAGTGTGTGTGCGCATACAGGGTAAGACTGCGCAAATGTGACTGTTTACAGGGGCCCTGTTCCAACAGATCCTGTCATTTTTGTGAGTCCGCTAGCAGTGTGAAGGTTGACTTGTGATTCAGTCAGTAGATCAGTAAGTGTGTTTAAGAGAGAACGAGTATGTGTGTGTCTTCTGAGGGAGTGGAAAGGGGGAGTCCTGGAACTCTGCACAGCAAACTTACTGTGTCACACAGCGGTCCTGATTATACAAACACCCACATCTCCATATACTCCACACACCATGCATTATTACTAATGCTGATGTCCAGGATAGCTTTGCAGAAAACTACAGAGACAGATTACAAAAACATTCTAAAATAGAATGACTGGGCACGTGTACAGACAGCATATGCGAAAAAGTACAGACAGAAAAAGCTCTTACATGAGAGGGCTGGGAACCGAGATGAGGAGATGTGAGAAAATGAAGTACAGACAGAGAAAATGCTTATATCAGAGGGCTGGGACTGAGGTGAGGGTACATATGAAAATGAGGTACAGACAGTGAAAAAGCTCTTGCATCACATATGAAAATGAAGGTCTGGTGCAGACTAGACTATTTTCACAGACTCCAGGAAACTGCTGCTTTTAACAGCATGTGCTATGCTACACTGCCCAATCTGTCTGCTTCGCTCAGCGAACCTTTGCTCTATTAACACAATGCTGGATGTACTTGCAGGGGGGGGAAATAAGGGTTCATGTAAGGTAATGAGAACGTATCTGAGGCCCCGAAATGGTGCGGCTGGGTGGAAACCACACGACACATTTGTTAGAGCTCTGTCTGTGAGCTCCTCGCAAATCCTGAAGCTCGGGATACAGTTAGAATGTGCTGCTCAATTTGAACACAGACAGACAGACAGACAGGCAGGCAGACAGGCAGGCAGACAGGCAGGCAGGCAGGCAGGCAGATAGGCAGACAGACAAGCAGACAGACAGACAAGCAGACAGACAGGCAGAGAGATAGACAGGCAGAAGGCATCAGAATGAACGCACTTCCACATTGAGTCCTTCTCCTTGAGACACTGGGGGCATCTGAGCGACTCTGACTGTTGACACAGTGGTATTTATGCCCGTAAACGTCTTCCTGTCTGCTGCTGGCGCAGATCCCAACACCATTCGCGTTCAGCGTATTTGCAGAACAGTCAAGGCCAAGGATAATATTTAAGGTAAAAAATTCCTCGGGTATAAAATGTCTCTCGACTTATTTTCCTCCATTCTGTGCACTTTTGCAATTGATCTGGATTAAGGCATAAATTCAGAAGTATACACATTTTAAGTAATAAGTTAAAAATGTTAACATGCACGTATGAAATTAGAAACCCCATCTGAAGCCGTTCCTTCTTTTGACTTCTTTTTTCTTCCAGGCTGGAATAAGTGAAATCCCTACACATTCTCTAGGCTCTGCTCCGCTCTAAAAGGGCTCTTTCAAGTGTAGCTGCCTTCTGTACGCACCACCTCCGGATATTGAACTGCCCAAACTGTCTCTTTCATTTCCTCGCTACTGAATGAATCACCGGCAAAATGAATTTCATAGTCATGACTGCAGTAGATGCCGACCTGTCCTCTGAGATGCAGTTTACATACTGCCCGGCCCCCTCGATACAGACACACAGTTACCATATGCAGCCGCTTAAACTCCACATTAATACAAAGCAGTTACTTTGCCTCAGTGTTTCTCTGGGTTTTTCCTTAGGTCAGAAAGAACTGCGACCACTTTAAACTGGACTTAAAAACAAACAGCCCCACGTGTGTGTGTATGTGTGTGTATGCAGTGCCATAGGGACAGGACAGGCAAGGCAGGCAATGGTCTGGGGCCCCCGAGTTGGGAGGGGCCCCCAAGCTGGGCCGATTACACCGTATATTGCAATGACAATTCTGCTTTATTTGTGTATTCTGCTTTTCACAGTAAAATGGAAATAAATGAATTGTGTATATCAAATTCTCTGTTGATATTATTAATTCAGACTTCACGCTAAAGAATGGTTATAAGTTTTACCATGCCAAGTGGGATGCGACGGAGGGCCTCATGGAGGTCTTGCCTGGGGGGCCCTAGTGTTCCTAGAATCACCTCTGCGTGTCTGTGCACCTGGGTGAGTGTGTACATGCATCTGTCAGTGTGTGTGTGTGACTGTATGAGTGTGCATGTGTTTGTCTGACTGAGTGTATGTATGTGTGTATGTAGTGAGATTGTGCCTTTTTCAGTGAGTATGGCATCGGTACACAGAACCAATAAACAAACATAATTAAGTCCCCTGATAAAGTGACTTGAGCCAAATGAGCTCTAAACGCCGCTGGTTACAGTCACATATTGACACGCTCACAAACACACAGAGACGATATAACAGCACGCGAAAGGGTACGAAATAAAGGGTACGAAATAAAGGGTGTAATATAAGAGGGGCTCACTCTCAGAAGAGAAGAAGGGCTGCATGTCGATCTTGTGCACCTCCTTGGCGTAATACTCCTCGTCGCTGCGCTGGCGCTCGCACGTCGCCGCCCTCTCGTTGGCTTTCTCCTGCAGCAGATCTCTGGTGCTGTTGTAGATGGCGATGATGTCCCGGGACACCTCCCCGGGCTCGGGATACTGCTCCGGGGGGCTGCTCAGCTTCAGCTTGCTGAGGATCTGGCCGCGGATCGCCTCGATGCGCTTCTTCATGAACTGATCCATGTCCAGCGTGCTACAAGTGGACAGACTGAGGGCCACCGTCAGCAGATCCAGGGTCAGCAAGAGACTGAGAAGGTAGCAGTTCATGTTTAGAAGGAGTACCGTGAAACAGCGTCTGGAGGAAAACAACTGCGATCGCTGAGCGCAAAAAGCGAACATAGATAATTTATGGCTATATATATATTATTTCTAGAAGCAAATACGAAATAGCCCACACGACTTTGACAGTATCGTATTCTAAATTACATTATTTGTATAAACTTGAGATACTTTTAGCATTTCTGTACTGTGTTATAGCAATGAATAAATCTGTAACTGAAATGAGATTAAAAACTGAAAGGCATTAAAATGAAATGTCAAAACTCCGTTATCCAGACTGAGAAGAAAAGTTCCAGCTGATTGCAATTCCTCTCGTCCAGAAATATTAAAAACATAGGATTTAAAAAAAACCCACAAGCAGTAGTTCAGAAAGTCTCCTCGGAAAAGGCGGACAACCGATGGAGAGCGAGCTGCGGCAGCCCTGGGGGTTCACACAGCCTGCGGCTCAGCGCACACCTCCGGCGCATCGGAGCAGCGCACTCCCGGCCAGGCGTCCCCTTACTCGGCTTTGTGCTGTCAGAGCCCTACCCTAAGCTGGCACGGAGCCGCATCACCTCCCCGAAAATACGGGACTTGTCAGACAAAAAGTGAAGGCAGCGCAGTTACGCACAGGCATTTAACTCCGTGCCCCGGGAGGAGCCGATCTGCCCCCCCTTCAGCAGCTGCTTCCCACCTTCCCCGCTGGCGCAAGATACCCCCAAGCTCTCAGTCCTCTGGAGGAGACCGGTGCCAGCAGATAAAACACGCAAAAGGCCAGGGATCCGCGCAGGTTTATGAGGCACAGGGCAGACCACGTGTTGCGCTCCAGGGGCGGCGGACCAGACGGCTACTTCTGCTCCGGTTACTCTGCACTTTATTATAAATAGCGACAAACTCCGCTGCTCCGCGGCTTGTCAACCGCCAGTGACCGCACGACAGCGCCCGGCCACGGGGTCCTAGCGCCCAAGAGCTGAACCAGCCAGCACATTCTCACCGCAGTAACATCACAGCCTGTAGCTCTGTGACGATACGCAACACCCCAGCCCTGTTTGCGCCATGCCAACCTGCGTATATATAGAGTTATTCAGGAAAAGATTCTGATTTCTGGAGTTGCTGAAGACAGAAGCAGGTTGAAGAACATTTGTAAAAACAGGCGAATTTTATGTTAGCCTGAATCAGCAGCTATTGTTACTCGTTTTATCTCGTCTTGAGTCACTCCTTTTGTGTCATACATAATCTTTAAACATTTCATACGGAACATCACTTCACATAGCACGGTTTCATCGCCCAGCATGGTTCATCTCCGGTTTAATTTTCCCGCAGCTGGCAGTATGTCAGTATCAAAAGCGAACAGATTTAATTGGTAAAAATTGGGCCCACAATAGCGATGCATGCAAAATGACATCCCCCGAAATTACATGGCTAAATGCACTCCTGCTTCGTTTGTTTGTTAAAAAATCTCTGAGAGTGCTGGTATGATGGATGGATGGATTATGTATGGATGGATGGATACATGAAGCGCTTATCCTCAGCAGGCAGGCCCACATCAAAGGTCACCACTATAGCTGCAGTGTTAAAATGAAAAGGTCACCTCTTTACACAGTGCACAGTAATACCCAGCCACAGCACTATGCAATGATAACCAGAAAACAGCCACAGGACATTGTTACTTTATGTATGGATCTTAATACAAAAAAGTTTCATTCTCTTGAATTTTACTTATTTTTCTAGACATATAAGAGCTCTCATAAGAAATTCCATCAATGGTGTAAAACAAGTGCTGTATCATTATTTACAGTACTCAGTACTATGTGTCCACTACATTATTTACAGTACTCAGTACTATGTGTCCCCTACATTATTTACAGTACTCAGTACTATGTGTCTCCTACATTATTTACAGTACTCAGTACTGTCCCCTAAATTATTTACAGTACTCAGCACTATGTGTCCCCTACATTATTTACAGTACTCAGTACTATGTGTCCCCTACATTATTTACAGTACTCAGCACTACGTGTCCCCTACATTATTTACAGTACTCAGTACTATGTGTCCCCTACATTATTTACAGTACTCAGTACTATGTGTCTCCTACATT
>JAODJX010000041.1:16919072-16933706 GCA_026776945.1 Isichthys henryi
CAAACCCCCCCCCCCCCATAATCCCGGTAAAAAATGAGCGTCCCGGGGCGGCTCCCCGCTGCGCCCCCCCCCCCCCCCCCCCCCCAGGCCACACACACGGACCTCTGGTCCCTCCAGCTGAAGGTCACAGCACCGGTCAGCTCACGCCCGATATTCATATATGATCTTCTAACCGTGATGTTCACTGCCTGTCCTGCTGGGTCATGCTGTCACACTCACACATTGTAGTCTGTGTTAAGGGAGTGTGTTCAGCTAAACAAGAAGTCCTCCGGGCTTCTGTCCAATGGTCTCATTTCACAACCATGACACCCTGGAGGAACGGAGAGGCGGTTTATACTCCGATACCCGTTACGATTCCTGCACGTACAGAGATTTCGTTTTCTGCTCTTCCCTTGGTGCCTATTTCACACGTCTTGCACGTTTGCTGAGCTTGACACAAACTCAAGAGCTGCGATCCACCCAAAACAGCCAAGGGCCATCAGTACCGTCATCCAAAATCAGAAAGCACGTCCCCATGCGTTAAGTGCACTTCGTGTCACTGTCACATTTGCCTCCTCATGTCACTAGTGCACAGTGACCCTAACTGGCATGCAGCATGTTTGGCTCCCAGCTCTCCAGCTTCTGGTCTGAAAGTTCCCGCAGTAGATTAGCTAAGGTGACCTCCTCGAGTGGGGCGGGGGAGGGGGTCATAATCCCCCCCAGTCATCGAGAGTGGCCCTAATGCCCCCCCCCCCCACATCCATCTCCTGACTTATTGTCTGGGGCAGGATCAAGGGGTCAAAGTTCAAGCTCACCATGAGAAAATGCAGCGAGTGGACGAGTCACGAACCCGCAAGCCGCCGTCACCCTGCCGGGCGGTAACAACAGAGGAGACCCCGTCTGCAGTCAGGGTGCTCAACGGGCGACAGGTTTAGGTGGTGGGGGGGGGGTCTTCTAGGGGGGATTACAGTTTTACAACAGCGTGACCTCATGGTCAGAAACAAGCAGCATCAGCACACTGAAAAATGCAGTTATGCAGCTGACTGCTTTCCAGCCCGAAGAACAGACGCCTAAGTGGGGAAGCCATTCTTTGCACCTGGGCTCCACACGGCTGCCGCAGAGTCATATATTAAATAATGAGGCATATCCGTTAATACGCATATGTAAGGGCAGTATTGCGTTTCGGGTTTTAGGGGGCGCTGTGCCTGTGGTTGGAGGGTCACCATTTCGAATGCCGGTGTCAGCAGAGTGATGTCACCAATGGCACCTTAACCCCAGTTGCTCCAGGGACCGACTGACCCTCCTTTCCCAAAAAGAACCTTCTGCTAAATAAATACACGATTCAAAATATTCAGGTTCGCATTCTCCTTCTGCTCAGTACTCAGCTGTTTTATGAATGACTTTCTCTATCCTCCAGTAGTGGCTGCTCTTGGCTTTGGGACGGGCGACTCTCTCTCTTTCTCTCACTCTCTCCTCGGGTCTACATGGCGACCGGCACGTTGCAGTGGCAGGAGTCAGCGTTGGCAATGTGCCAAGGTGTCAGCTGCCTGCTGGAGGGCCGGGTGAATCAGAGGTAGCTGGAGACACCGGCCGGCTTTCCACTGCCTCCTAACCGATTCCTCACATAACGCGGGAGCAGAAATGACTTAAACATAAGGCTCCCCTATGTAAAACTACAAAGAGTACCCAGGCTCACGGGGGAGGGAAGGGGGCACAGAACCCAGTCCCCCGCCCCCATGGAGGAGTACATTTCACATAGCCTTGTAACAGAGCTGCCAGCGCATGGGCGTCTACCTGTAATCTAGAGGTGACACCTGGGTGGGCGTGGCCTAATGCACATGGTGACCTCATCCATTGGCCAGAGCTTCTGGTGTTTTCTTACCAAGTTGCCCCTGAGGGGGATGGAAGGGGGTGCTGTTCCAGGCAGCATCCAGCTGGTGCGACATGCAGTACCGGCTCTGACCTGGTGCAGGATGATACTTTGCATTATCCCAGTTTTATATGGCTCTCCCTGTCTGTTTTCCTTTGTAACTTTCCTGTGCTAGATGATGCCCAGCTGGCTTTCTGTTTGCTAATTAAACAGGGGAGAGAAAACAAGGACCAGCTGCACTGATAGGGGAGCAGAAACAGCAACCAAGCTCAGTTACAGGTGAAGAACATGAGGAGACAATAAAAGGAGGGGCCTGGAGTGGGGTGGGGGGGCTGTCGGTTCACTTGAGGTGGTCACTCTAAGGCAAAATGGCCGGGTGCTTTGACCCACATGTCTGATTATGTGCATTGAGGTGTCAGTTTTGTTTTTATGCATTAAAAGCAGCTTATTTTCGGGATGATCACAAGTATGCAGGTGAAACTCTGCTAGCATGCATTTCCAAGGGCACTGTCTACTCTCTGTGCCGGATTAGAGTGAAAACTGCCCCCCTCCCAGCTTTATTAAATACACAGGGATATGTGGTGCTCGGCCTCCGTACCAACAGGGGAGAGCTGCCCCGGACCGCAAGGGGGGGCTGCAGCTCCGACCCCTGACGCACTGGGTGAAGTGGCTTCATTTTTGAGGCTGAGCCCTGAAGACGGGTTGATGCAGAGAAGGTGCAGGTGTCCCCCCTCTGTCCCCCCTCTGTCCCCCCTCCAGCGAGGCCTGGGGGAGTGGGGATTTGGGGGGATTTTGGGGGATTTGGGGGGATTTGGGGGCTGGACGCCAGCCAGTGGGGAGTCCTCGTTGTACGTGCGGATCTGCAGAGGCAGGCCTCCCGCGCCGCTGGTGCTCCCGACAGGCACTTAATGTGCCGCTTGTTTCCGAGGCACAGTGGCTGCCTTGTTGTTGTTGCTCCAGTTGTGCTCTTCCTTGTGACCGGTCGCGGGAGAAAGCTGTCAAAGACGCTCATTGTGGGGTTGCCAGTGTGGAGACCCGTGGGGAGCAGGCGATACTGGGCCAGCACCGAAACCTAAGCCACCCAAGGGAATGAGAGCCAGAGAGCATGGGCCCTGCTCTTCTCTTACCCCAAGGCCGGTGAAACGCGACGCTGTCCTTCGGGGCGGTGCCGTTGCGTTCCCGTGGACGTGCTTCCATGCTGCACGCGCTCTGCACTCCACTCCCACACTGCGGAGGGCACTGCACAAGGGCTCAAGCATCCAGGAAGCCAGGATTAGATGGAATGAGAGGGATAATTCAGCTGGGGCACAGCTGTCTGCTTCCTGTGCACACTGCGAACAGTCATTCTTTCAAAATAAAAAGCGCGACGAATAAATCCACCACCTTTAAGCCGGAGAATTAACGCCGGCATTTGATTTGTTATTCTGTTGGTTCATTGCTGAGGTTCATTTCGACGCTGGGTATATTTAAACGCCACACACCGTGATTCCCATGTTATTCCGAGAGCTACCCATGGCACATAAGTAACTTTAACTACTAGGAAAGAGCTACCTGTAGTTTTCAGCCAAACATTAACTCGATTAACGGCTGCTGCAGTAAACAGCTATTAATCAACACAGCTAAGAAATGGTGTGGAGTGTGGGTGATGGGCAGTGCAGTCCACACTGAGGGATAATATAGCTCATGTAGCACACAGCTTGACACATACGTAGCTAAACACACACCAAAGCGGCCCACAGGGCCATTGTGGCTAGGGAGGGTTTCCAGGATGTCACCCAGTTATGTTCCGAGAGGAGGCTAGCTGCTTCCTATTGGGTCAGAAGATCAATTATTTACTTGATTAGATTGTCAAATTCCAGGTGAAAACCCGAAGCTACTTCATAAGAAGCTAAGCTCTTATTACAGATGAATAGAACATCAGCACATCGGTCTCGTACCAGATTCAGATCTTCTTTACAGACTTGGTTTCGACTTGCACTCCAGCAGAAAGGTGTGCTGCCGTTCTGTTTCTCCAGGCGTGTTCACTTAACAGCGACTGTCACGGGTGTAATTTAATTCCCCCTCCTCCTTATACCTTCTCGTCAGTTCTGACAGTTATTCACTGACTTCCTGGTGCTTTCCAAATGCTTTCTGGGGGTTTGTGGATAATTTAATGCGCTGTTTGAAGTGCATCTTGCTCGTCTTCCAAAATGACCTCATCTTACCCCTGGTACTCTTAGGATAAGCATATTAGAGCATTAAAGTGGACCACGAAGCTCCCTTGATAGTGTGAAGCTCCATCTTCACATCGTTACAGTGTGAGGTACACTGAACAGGAAGGGCCACGCACTGCCCCCCACTGCCTATGCATTTCTCTTTGCAGTTAGCTGTAATTGTACTTGTCATGGTTGCAATAACTTAAATCCTGTGGTACTGTGTAGCATGTGATAATGGCTTTATGTAACAGATGCTTTTAGCCGAAGCACAATAGAATTTAAAGCAGGGTCAGTCAGTCCCTGGAGCAATTGGGGGTTAAGGGCCCGACAGTGAAATCATTCTGCTGACTGGTCGATTTGAAAGAACAACCTTCTGATCACAGCATCCTAACCCACCAAGCTACACACGACCTCTCAGTGACCTGGTCCTTTTAGAGGCAGAGGTCTGAGACCTGCCAGTGAACTAACAGGGACCTGGGTTAGTAGAGGGTTAGACAGCATTTTAGGCACTACCAGTCTGGCTTTGGGTAGACTGACACCCGTCACTGTGCGTGCAGAGCTCCATGTGACCACATGATGGTTCATATGCTGGGTAGTTCTGTCATGATGACTTTTAAAACAAGCATTTCAATATTTTAGTTCTTTGTGTCAGAAGGCAAATTTTACCCTGCAGCTAAGAAAGTCAGATTATGAATTATAGACTATGATTATAGATCATAAAACTGAAAAGGGAGAAAAACAACGATACCCTTCTGATCAAAGTGTAGAGCATTAAATAGATTATTAACTTAACTAGGTTTTGTGATTCAAAAATTGCTTCCTGTTTTTATGTTTTTTACCAAGCATTACCTGATCATTACCTTATCCAAGCATTACCTGATCATACCTCTACCTCTGTATAATAAGTAAGAAGGTCATGAATATCATTCTGTCTGAAAACAGGCGTGCAACGTGTGACCTGCACCCATCGAGCTCCTCTGCCTTGCGACTGCGATTCAGAGATCAAACATCAGCAGTGAAGGCAGCTTAGTTTGTTCAGAGTATTACTTTATTGCCTTGCTAATTGTTTTATTTGCAATCATATAATACATAATCGTGAGCCATATACTGCCCCAGCAGCTATAAGAGTTGTGAAGCTGCCATTTGATGAAGTTCATGGTCCGCGCCCCCCAGCGTAAATAGCCCGGTCAACTTGCTCCCCGATCTGGGACAGGAATCTAAACTCTGCTCCTTGCCATATATGATGTCAGCTGGATGAAAGCAAACATCTCTGCAATGCCGACTCCTCATTCCACACTGCAGAAAACATTAAAAAAAAAAAAAGATAAAATGATCTTTTTCGGATAAGGTGATAATGTTAAATCACATAAAAACGTTGACGTTGTCCAAAGGCCACTGCTGTTAGCTTTAACCCCCGTGGTATATTTGAAGAAAACATCAAACAGTCCAGTTCTTTTGACCTTCAGTGAAAGCTCTCAAAATACTTGTGTGTGTAAACATTAACCACTAGTACTGTAGATTGGTGGGGATCTTTTTCAGGGTGGAAGTGTGGAAAAAACCCCCATGCAAAATGTGCGCTGAGTCTGCTTCATCCCCTCCGTGAAATGTCATGTCATTTTGGTGCATGAGCCTGACTGGATTGTAATTCGTCCACAAATAGAGTATTTCTGGACGGGCTGCTGCTGCCGTTCTCTATTTAAAGTACTGCTGGGCAATGACTCTTTCTGTCTGGTATGCATCACCTGTGTCTGCATGACTCCCTGAGCATGGCATCAGCTGATGTCCACGAATGACCCCTACAGTAGGAAAACACAACTGCTTGACTGTTGATCATTAATTACTGGATCATACCATAATCCGTTATGTCAGATACACTGTGTACATTAGCATACTGCCCAGCTCACTCTGCTGCCAGACTGGAAGGACTTGGAACCTATAGCCATGTGGACTGAAAAGCCCGTCTAACATGAGAGACAAAGAGTAACCAATATGGATGTGGTTTGAAAGGGCTTGCAACAAAACACTTTCATGGAATCCCTACTTGACTAATACTGAGACTAAAGGTTTGGGAGTGTTGCGTTCCTCAGGGATCGTGTTTGTGCTCAGATGGTCACTGGTTCAAATCCCAGACTTGGCAGACTAACTTCACAGTTGAGCCCCTGAACAAGGCCATTAACCTCTAATTGCCGCACAGATTGTCTGACCCTACTTTCTCTCAAAAATACATTGCTTTGACTATAAGTGTTTGCTAAATTAACGCTAATGTTTGTTTTTCAACAAACACGCCTGATTTGCAAAACACGATGAAAGGTGACTCTGGTGTTGGGAACAGGACATAACCTGCTGTCCTGCACTTCACAAGCCTGGTTGGCAGGTGCTAAGCAAAAATAGCCAAGAACCGAGGTTCCCAGCATTTCAACGGCTTTAATTTTTACACATGCTTTGATAATACTACAGTAACAATCTTATTTTGGGAATACAAACGGGACAATCTAGTACTTTTGGAAAGGATTATAATGGCTGAAGAGGCAGACGAAGATGACCAGCAACACGGTGGGATGGGACTCAGTGAACATGCCCTGTGAGCAGGCTGAAGACCACACCAAACACAGAATGTTCTAGAAATCAGGAGTCAATTAATTCGTCATTAATTCTTTACATAAATATACAATAATGTAAACATTAATATTGAATAATGATAATATAAAGTATGTCACCCTCATACCAGCAATTTAAATCATGAACATTTTTAGTTCCTGACTTCACGTTTCCATATATTCAGTCACAGAGAAACGACAACAACAAAACCAGATGTAACACTGTAAGCCAGCCAGTAGTAAAAGGACTATTTATATGAGGAGGGATACCTGATCTTTGAACAAAGAGGAAGCCCACTTACGCTTGGTCAGTGCAGTATTCTTCCACAGTTCCTTGCGGGCATTATGTGATTATATGATTAAATGTCACACTTTTGTTATTAAAGTCTTAGCCAATGGAGAGCATCATTACAATGCTAATTAAAATGTTAAATGTAAATGTTTTATTTGTTTTGTTTTAGATTTTTAATTTATTATGGTATTTTAATAACCGCTACAAATAATGTTGATATAATTATAACAATGACAATGATTGTTTCAAGACAAAAGACTGTACAGTAAATGACTGTTTTGCAGGTGTCATCCAAATGTCACACTATTCTGAATGTAAACCAGGGTATGGTTTGGCTTTAGAGTTCTATAAGATTTCGTGAAAAAAAGCAGAAGGTGGTAATAGCTTGCCCTGCAGCCCTGTCCAGGATCAGTGGTGCCCTCGGTGATTCTGCAGACTCCATGGTGTCGATCACCCAGGGTCACTGACATAGCCTGACTGTGCAGACTCCTCTGTACTGACCACCGTGGCTCACTGACATAGCCTGACTCGGTAGACACCATGGTGTTGACCACCAGAGCTCACTGAAAAACCTGACCAATGTTACATTTCCCACTCAACCTCTACTGCGGGGGCCGGACCCAGCAGAAAGGATGCTGGTCTGAGGTTGTATGTTGATTGCTAAATGCTGAATGAGATCATGGTTAATAACCACCATCCCCATCAACTGATGCCACAGCAATTGAACAGATTCAAAATGCAAATGACTACAATAAGTGTGACCTTTGTGGTGCCTACAATTTTATTTAGATGGGAGGGGCAGTAGATGGCTATTCTAATATTGAGTGGATATTATGAGTATCTAGTCATGCCATTCGGGTTAGCCAACCCTTTGTTGATGAAGTCCTTAGGAATTTGCTTCACTAATTTGTCATCGTACACCTGCATGTCATACTTGTATATTCCTTGGGTATGGCAATCCACATATCCAATGCGTTAGGCAGGTATTTATATGTCTCACACAAATATGCAATTGAGAGTGATGACTGCGGTCTGAACGCAGGTTCAATGAATTATCCAGCAGCCCTAGAACATTTTGGAGGGCCTTGCTCAACAGCCCAACAGACATATGACAATTGTGTCAAGCATGGGATTCAAACCAGTAGCCTTCTGATCACAGGCACTGAGGACTAAGCCACTGAACTACACACTGCCCAAGGGAAAATATGTTTCATGTATCACCACTTTCAATTCTAAAGTCTATCCTGTCCAGATGGAACACAGGAATGTCCAAGTAAGTGGAACGACCACAACTAACCTCTGTCAAGGAGCTATGGCAGTTACTGGGGTTTTTTGGTCACTTTCTTTTTCAGGGGCCCTAAGTGGCTGTTTATTCTCCCTATAACCAGAGTCTGTCCTGCATTCTGAATTTCAGTGGGAAAGCGCCTTATGATACCACCATGTCCAGGTTCTGGAGATCAGTCTGCACATTTCCTTGTTTCCTCAACTCACCACAATTTGCTCCATCTGTACTCAGGGTCTCCAGCAACAAGCCCAACACTCCTCTGACCATCAGATCTAACATACAGTACAAAGCTCATCTTAACAGTCTTTGGTTTGAAAAACTTGCAATCAGCTGTTGTTTTTGATACTGTGTTTATATTCCAAGAGTTGAAGTTTGCAGCAAAAATACTCCCCATATCATTGTCTATTTTTAGTAGCTGTTGACTCATGGTGGAATGAAAGGTTTGAAGGTTTGTTCATAGAGCTGCCCATTTCTGAAACACAGAATCCGCACTGTACCTGCTAATCAGTGTTTGATGTTCATCTAAAGCGAGCCCTCAAGCCGTTCTGAGTCTGATTCTCTTATGCAAGGCCTTGCCCTCACATGTTCACGCATTTATACTCCTCTAGCACTTTCACATTTCCTCAGTTTCCTACGGAAGGCTCCAGTCATAACCTTCAGGTTCCCAGATGCCAACCGCATTGCTTCATCACTAGGCTTGACCCCCCCCAATCACAGCCACTAATGGTGTCATGACCATTTGGCATACCGGGCATGGATTTATGGGTCGGCAGAATTTTCATGGGGAACAACCCTCCCCCCCCAGTCAGCAAAATGTATCGCTGGATAAGAGTTATTACGGGCACTTCCCTTCCCCCCAACACCGTTGGGAAAATTTCCCATAGAGCCATGGAGGACCCCAAAGTTCAAGGCCGTTTTTTTCAAGCCAGTCCAGCGCTGGTCCTCGTCTGCCAGCAGCTTGAGCTCAGTCAGATCTCAACTAGGGGTCAGACCAAGAGTATCTGGAGAAAGTGGCCACACAAGGTTCAAGTGGGAGATGTATTATTATTAAAAGGAGCAGTAGGACGCTCTCACACTCCTTCACACTCCTTCCATCAGACAGACACTACAGGATCGTGAAATCAAGGACCACAAGACCACAAAACAGTTTCTTCTCATAGGCCATCAGCCTTGTGAATAACTCTCGCCCACAGCACCTCCCCCCTACATCCCCGATTCTGCTGAAACAATCTATTTCCAAAGACCAGGCCCATAGGATTGGCCTGTTATCTAGCTCTTCCCCTTATCCACTCTTGCAGAATCTGTATTATGTTTACTGTTAGAACTGTAATTTCACTTATTGTCTCACTGTATGCACCTTAATTTGTACTTGCGATCTGTATTTCGTATTTAATTTGCGTTTTCCAGAGATTTGCATTGCGTAGTGGAAGTATGTTTACTGTCCATATGACAAATAAACTCTGGAATCTCTTGAATCTATGTTTATCGTAGGACTTTCAATGTAGATTTTGCCTAGTAAAGTTTAAAGAATTAAACGTATAATAAAGAAATAAAGATTTGTCTGTTTTGTGTTCTGTGATGTCTTACAGACTGAGAACATTCTCAAGCTATCGTGCTATATTGATGACCAATCAGTCAGTCAGTCATCCATCCATCCATCCATCTATCCATCGTTTTTCTATACCAGCTTGTCTTATACTGGGTTGCAGAGCCCATCCCAGAAGCTATGGACACAAGGCAGGGCATAATCCAGAATGGGACGTCAACCCATCAGCAGATACACACCACACATCCACAGCCAGACCCATCAGCAGATACACACCACACATCCACAGCCAGACCCATCAGTCATCAGTCAGATAAATATAATGCTGAGGACCTAATGCCAAAATATCTGTGTTACACACATGGTGGTTCTACAATATAATAAAAAGAACACAAGCCATTTGACCTACTATCAAATATCAGACCTAATATTTGTTATTTCAAAAGAAATAAATTTATACGTTTAGCTTAATGCCCAGTGATGGAGGTAACTTGACCACTGGAGGGGGCTGTGACTTCATCAAAGTCTGTTACGCAGACAATAGCCTATGTCACAAACAGAGGGATAAACACTGTGATGATCTGTCCTCTAGTATCACTGTAATCCCCCATTCATCTACTTTGGCTAAACCTCAGGATTCCACCAATCCCAACCCTACTGGGTCGACCACACAGCGTCCAAGGCTGACTCACGTTCGTTTGGGGAGTGCGCTCAAGGAAGGGCTGAACTGCTCATTCTCTTCTGATAAGACCTTTCCAGCACAAAACTCCCATCCCTGCAGCTCCATTGAAGCCCATTTCCATGCAAAAACAATTCTGACTCCCCCCCCCGTTTGTATAGTGGGGGCGGTGGGCATCCAGCTTGTCTCTGTCTTCACGGGAAAATCAGCGGAATCCTTCATGAAGAAATGGCGGACGTGTTAAAGTGCAAAACAGTTGTTCGGCCTCATGTAGCATAATGAACATTGTCCCCGTGTCCCCAAATGATTATTTGACATTTTTTTTCTGCAAAGGAACGCTGAGTAGATTTGGCTCTGCTATACACGCTGACAATAGCCTGTCATTAAGCCCTGACGGAAAGGAAGAAATGAGAAGATTCGTGAGTTTACCCTCGGAACGCCCACGCAAATATACATGTGCAAATATAGACATAAATACATGTCTGTATATTTAGCAAGAGTCCATTTGCCTGTTTGAAATGGTGACAGCTTTTGTGTCGCTGGGAAGGTGGTTCATGGATGAGGCCTGTAGCTGACGATGGAGGTGTCACTGAAAAAATCCCTGCCGGACCTGCTGCGGCTCCTGGGGCTACGTAAGGTGGGTTCGCTGCCTTCTTGGCACCCTGGCTGCTTCGACGCGTCTTCATGTCCTGCCGTGAGGCCCCGGGGTCTTTCCTGGAAGCCTTCAGCATGGGTGTAATTTGGCCTCACGCTGCAGAGGGTACATTAGGTCATAGAGAGACTGGGTTGGGACAAATCCACGGATACTCATGGGATTCCTCCACAGCGAAGGATCTGTTTAAATCCCCACTACAGTCCAGGACCCTTCTAATGTCACCCCTTATTTAAATCTGCATCGTCTGAATCTCCTGTGATCTCACTGGTGGACGCTTCTTCACTCATTGTTCTCTGATCTGACTAGCAGCCAGTCTCACCAGCTATCTGTTACATAATACTGATGTCTTACACGCCCTGTTCTGGTGAGGGTCACGCTGTTGCAAATCAAATTTACTTCCAGTATATTTTCAGCAGATTGTTTGGAGAGTTCAAGGTTGCTATAACACGCTTTGGAAGAGAAGATCACTGATTCCACAGTGTTGGCTTCTTCACTCATTGTTCTCTGATCTGACTAGCAGCCAGTCTCACCAGCTATCTGTTACATAATACTGATGTCTTACACGCCCTGTTCTGGTGAGGGTCACGCTGTTGCAAATCAAATTTACTTCCAGTATATTTTCAGCAGATTGTTTGGAGAGTTCAAGGTTGCTATAACACGCTTTGGAAGAGAAGATCACTGATTCCACAGTGTTGACAGTTAGTACTCAACCACCGGCTCACATGCGCCAATCAAGTTTGTAACAGTAATCATACATTACTCACACTGTTCTTTAATTACTGCTTGCATTTTTACTTTTCCCACCAAGCTGTCATATGTAGGTGATTTATCTGTGAGGCTTTGCCAATATGCTGCTCCCTGCAGTAAATCACTATTCATTTAAGAATATTTGCATCCACTTAAGCATTTACACCTGATTTATGTGCCTTGGAATTGTTACTGTTGAGGACGCTGGTCTATAGGCTCTTGTTGATGGCCAGTGCTGTCCACTGCTGAGATGTGGGCTGCTGGGTTCCATCATCTGCTGGCAGTGAGCTGAAGCCCCCCTCCCAGTGCTAACTGGACCCCTGTGGGTGTCTGGATTCTAGCTGGAAAAATGCTCTAAATTACACCTGACCTTTTCTGCACTTTGGTACGTAGAGAATTAAAACAATGCTGGGAAGAAAATGTGAAACAAAACGCAGCCAGACACACCCACCTACCCGGCATGTTTGATGGGAACGTTGCATGTTATTGTGTTAAGCTGCTTCACATCAGCCCAACAACAACACCGATTCCAATGTCTGCTCTGTACAGGCGGCTAAATAAATGGATAGATGGATGGATTACCATCTAAATCCTTTGAGGTAAGTTAACAGGTAGATGTCCCTCCCAGTCAGTACCAGCTACATGAGAGGTAACATTCTGCATCTTAAGGTGAGTCCAAACATAACGAGAGAGATGACAGACACTCGTAGGGTTGCCACTTACAATTTAATGCAAGAATGGATGCCACCCCCCCCAGTTGGAAAAGTGGGGTGAGGGTACTGCCAATCAGACAAATCGCGCCCTGTATTGGTTCAAAACAGGACACAACAGTTTATTTTGTAAAATAAGACAAGCATGTATTATATGGGATCTGTGCCAACAGGCCACTTTGACAGTGGTACACAAGTGGCAAGATTGCTGACTGACTGAGGTCTTATTTACCAGAACAAGAGCATCTGACCAATTGAGAGAAAGAGAGGGTCAGGCAGCTGGCCAATGAAAATCATTTGGTCGAATGATAATTCATAAAACGGGAAAATTGCAGTAGTTTTCGGATCACACCACAGCTGACGGTGCATTGGTGTGGATTTCAGAAATTGGTACATAGATGATGAAAAGCTCTTGTGGGTTGCATTTCGGTTTAAAATGGTTTTATTGCTAAACCAAGCTGTTTTTGTTTATTGCTTTTACCCTAAAGCCACATCGTGTTGCTGTCCATCGCCGGGGACACAAACCACTCATACCCCTAAATGATTGTTTCATTTCTAAAACAAGCCGATGACACGGCATCTCAGCAGGGTGGTGTGGTTGCGAGCAGCTCTCCGTAACTCCGTAGAGGCCAGAAGCTACTATTGCAACGCAGAGTCACATTCCAGAATAAAGAGTTCTCCAAAACCTGACATGCCATCCAAAAAACACTTGCAGTAAATAATATAAAGCCAGCAATAAAAGCTATTTTAGAACAGATACTTGCAAACACATAAAACTAAAATGAGTAGTAGAAATTTAATATTACATGAAGTTAATGAATGGGTTGGAAATGACTGTCCTTTAGCATGTTGGACGTCAGGTCTGACATAATTTCTGTGCTGTAATTTGCAGGTCAGAATTGCTTGACATTCTTATTCTCTATAAAGCCTTTCTGCCTTTTCTTTGTTTCATATGATTGTGTAAAAAAATGGAATTTAGCAAAAAAATAGGGTCACCAAAGCTTTGTGGCCTCTGCCCTTCAGCTGCAGGAGCCTTGACTTGGTTGTTTGGCTAGTAACTCTGCAGCCATGTTTCCTAGTACGTTCCGGAACTTCCATATGACCTGTATGAATGTACCCAGGTTCTTCATATCAGCTTTCATCAGTAAAAATCACTGGTCTTCTTCTGTCCTTCAATCTGTTGACCAGAAGACTGAGGTCTTTTGCCACGGTCAGCAATCCATTTGTGGTGGAGAATTGTTCACTTTGAAATACATAATTTGACACAAAGGTTGCTCTCTTTTTCAGCCTCAGAGCAGTAACATGGATCATGGAGGACCAGAAATACAACGGAGATTCCATGGCAAATAATAGTCAAATGTGTGAATTTCCATTTGAGCTTGTATGCAATAGAATAGTTCTGTGTCAACAACCCTGGTGGTTGATAATGATAAAGAATAGTGGACATGGCAGAGAGCGTGATGTCTGATAAGTCACATGACTTATCACATGACTTATCGCAATGTGTAAACAACCAGCTGCTAATCTCTGCATGTCTTAGGGACCGTGACATTTGGTGACACCAAACCCTACGTCTTAGACCACTGATTCCTAGATAAGGAACATTACACAGCACCTTGCTCCACTGACACTGGGGAACCGTGGCCGCCAGCAGAAGTGAAACTAGAGATTGGGGTCGGTGCTGCAACCAGAGGGCTGGCTAGGCAGACTGGTAGGAGGCGCTAGTGAGTTACAAATTCTGAAATTTGCTGAGAAATAGCTCCCAAAACAGGCCAGAAAACACATTCCAGTTAAAAACCAGAAGAAAAGACTAAATGTACAGCAGATAAATCTTTCCTCTCAGCTGACAGTTGCTTAAATGGTATGTTCCAAGCAGAAGTGTGTACCCCTCCTGTGTGGTTCATTCCAATGATGAGAAGATGGGCATGCAAATAAAAATAATGATCTCCAAGCCATGCAGTGATACCATCACTAAAATCCTACTGCATGTACTGACTGTGGGGCAGCATGGTGGTGCAGTGGTTAGCACTGTTGCCTCACACCTCTGGGACCCAGGTTCGAGTCTCCGCCTGGGTTACA
>JAODJX010000041.1:16950354-16969763 GCA_026776945.1 Isichthys henryi
CCATTGCTTCCGGGATAGGCTCCGGACCCCCCACGACCCAGTAAGGATAAGCGGTTTGGAAAATGGATGGATGGATGATGACTGCAGCATCAGAAGGACTCAGCGGTTTATTGTAAAGGTGCAGGACCTAAGTACTATTGACAAAAAAATAACATGAATGACTAACTCATGGATGCTAAGAACCATCCATGAGGGTATGAGGGTCAAGCCAGTGTTCTACAATGTGCTCCCCAAACAATGCTCCTGTCTGAATTGTGACAATTTGGTCAGCTTGAGCCGATTCCTGCCTTCTCATGCCAGTAATCAAGCATGGCCCTGTTAGTGTCACGGTTTGAGGATACTTTGTTGCATGAGTACATGGAAGACTTGCCGCTATCGAAGGATATATGAATTCTGAAGCTGAAGAGCTGGGATCAGAAACCAACCTGCAAGTTTACATTGGAATGATAGAAGGATTCAAGTGACCTTGATCATCACACCAAAGACATGACAGCAACAAAAGATTAAAACATTTGAGGGAGCAGATGATTGATTTGCTCTTGCCTTGGTCTAGAGAATGTTTGAAAACATGAAGCTGTAAATGTCTTTACGAGTCATAAGGTTATGCTACATGCAAATACACCCCTAATGATACTATCAAATGATAATAAACAGTGCGATTGCTGGTCCAGGCTGCCCAGGCTGACTCATTTCCAGCATTCCTGCTCAGGGAAGATCCTGCGGAAAAGCATACCTGCCCTTAAGAAAATATTGTTAATGTTGAGCATTGTGAAACTCTTCGGAATATGAGTATTTAAAATTGCATCCAAAGCGGGTGCAATAACAGCCCCAGGCAGAAAACTACGATAAAAAAAGCTGTCAGATTTCACATGAAATGCATAGCTGTTTAAAGTGAAAACGCTTTGTTGGCAATGCCATGGAGACGAGCGTCTGAGGAAGAGGAGGCTTATAGTGTGAGGCTAAAGGAAGATGAGGAGCCTCCAATGAGGCAAATGAGGCAAATGAGCAGTTTGAGGAGGCGATGTCGCGGCCTCTGCGGGCTCCCACTGGTATGCTTACATCACCGGGGGCTGCATGTTAGGTCTGCAACGCTTGAATCTCTGGGGACAAAAGTCAGTCACTGCATTTGTTTCTTGGTCCACAGCTTAACTCAGAGGAAAGGGACATTTGTAAACAGCACCCTAATTTTTACATTTTACTAGATAAAACATGATCACTATAAGACAAGGATAATTTGATCTTGGGTCTTTGATGTAATTTTTTTTTTACTGAAAAATGCTACTTTTAAAAATCTCTAATAGCCTCCACAGAATCTACCAGATTTGATTGATTATAGACATTGTTAAGGCTAAAGTCTTGTCAAGGCCACACCCCCTGATGTTATTTTGTGGCTGATGTGGATGGTTGATGAAAATACTCCAACTATTACAGATGGTCAATGACTCAGACCAGGGCTGCTTTGCAATGCTTTGACGCTAATGCAGATATACCCCTTGCAATTAAATCCATTTTTACTTAAAGAAATATTGTCACTTCTCATTAAACAGAAGGAAAAAAAGATGCAGAATGAGGATTCTGGTTACAGTGAGCAGAGAGTCAGGGAGATTCCGGAAGCCCTGTGACCCTGACATTTCTAGAATTTCGGAAGGCCGAGCATGAAAGATGTGTTTCTGGTGTAATTCTGAGACGTGCCGCCTTGCCAGTGCACTCTTCAAAGTAAAAGCAGGGAGACTGGGGGGCTGAACCCCCTGATTCTGTTTCACATTATGGCCTTTTCCTGTTCAGCTCCGCTTTCACTATGCAGCAAAACTCCAGTCCTGTTCCAACACATCTCCTAGCTGTCAGTTGGGAAATACCCAGCAAGGCTCGGAGGAGGATTTCTGTTGATGTCGAATGTGGAAAGTGGCTGGCGTGTCAGAGCGTGCAGATCTGGGAATTGCTTTATACACCTGAGCAGGCCCTGCCACACCCCTGCCCTTCCCACCATGCCACTCTCCTTAGAGTGCTTTGTGTACGTTAATTCGGGGTGATCACGTGGTTTGGCCTTTATATTGTAGAGGGGCACGGTCACCCTTTGGTAGAATTGCTGAGATCCACCAGACGGCCAAAGCCTCCACAGAAGGCAGAAAGGCTGTGTGTTCAGCGGAGTCCGTGTCAACTTGCTTTTAATCCTCTGGCTATTGTCCCCAAAGGCAGCCATATTTCACACAACGGTGCCCATTGTTGCGGTCGCCTTTGTGTACGTGCCAGCACGTCGGAGCAGAGGATGCTGTCACCGCTCACGGTCACATGGAGAATTATCACCAAATTAGGCGTCAGCTTCAGGGACCTCTCTCTCTCTCCCTGTCAATGCTGGATGTGTGTGTGCATGAAGAAAATATGAGACAGGAGACCAGTTAATTGGTGGTAAGACATCCCAGTCTAGCTGAGGATATGGTGGACAGTGACAGGGGATTTCAGTCTGTATATCCCTGCCTGTCTGTCTGATAACAGTAATATTCTTACCACCCAGTAAAGTATTTTTCAACAAATGTGTTTCTTTATCTAATGAGCACCAGCATGCTGTTGGTCCTAAAAACACCTTGAAACACCTTCTGTCAGAATACCAGCAGACTGAACAGGGCTCCGCTCATGTTGCTCAGAATCACCACGAAGTTCAGAAATTAGCTGGACAGACTCAGTTTACTTTTGCTGAAACTCATGGACATTATGCTGTCAAGCTGCGTTTCATTTTGCCTCAGTGTGCCTTTATTTCTGTAATAACCAAAAATAATGACCAATTATGCAGTTAGTCTCTGGTAACATACCTGCTCACTGTCATAAGGCTGATTTTGATCTTCAGCAGGGAACTAACTCAGTCCAAGACTTGTGGGAAGGAAACTGATTGAAACAAGAGACCATCAGAAAGTCAGTTGGTTTTAGAGTTCAGCACTGACCAAAAGTCTTAGTCACTCAAAGAAAATGATGTTTAAACGATGTTCATGTTGGTGTAAATATGTGGTTTTATCCCTGTTAAAGTGTGTTAGCTTAACCATTTCAAAACCTCTCCCAAAGTCACCCCAGCATTTGCACCTATGTATTTTTGACTTGATCACTGCACCTCCTTAAATGGTGAGTCTTTTTAAACTAATTAAATTAATGAAATAAGTGAGCTGTTCATGAAATTTGACAAATATGTGGAATGGCTGAGGTGTCCCTGAAGAGAGGCTTGCGAACTGAAGCCGTGTTCATCTAACCGTCCACAGGATAACAAGATATCAGTGACTTTCTGGAGAACAGAAGAAATTCTTATTTTTTATTATGTTACTGTTAATGTGATGATGTTTTAATGTTAAATATTTTAATTTTGAGCACATATACACTTACTACCCAGATAAACAGCTTTAACTGCCTAAGACTTTTCACTTATTCTGCTCCACACACTTCACCTGCCCTGTATAGAACTGGAATGGATTTCAGGAGCCTGCTGACCTTTGGCACAGTCAGTGCGAGTAACTGTGGCTGTTTCTCAGCATAACAGGGTTATGTGGCTGGACAAGAACCGCATGGCAACACAAATCCTTGTGTCCAGGCCCCCAGTTTCACACTGTCCTGTCGTTTGCACTGTAAATCCTCTGAAATGCTCCCCTTGACACTCTCTGTACGCTGCACTATGGTCCTGGGACGTTATTTCCTTCCATTGCATACCTGTATGTGGAAGGTATGACAGTAAGGTCCATCCATCCATCCATCCATCCATCCATCCATCTTCTATACCCGCTTATCCTATGCAAGGTCAGGGGGGTCTGGAGCCTGTTGTGGAAGCCACAGGTGCTAGGTGGGTTTTCATATTATTATTATTATTGTTGTTGTTGTTTGCTGTCTGTTACTCTGTAGTCCTGGGATCTGTTTCAGAAAGCAGGATTTCTTGCTTAGTTGGATAACTTGTTCAATTTAGGGTAGCCTGGGCTAAATGTAAGTGAACGAAGACACAGGCCATTTAAACGTTGGTACCTTAAACCAGATAAGTTATCCAGATAAGCAAGAAATCCTGCTTTTTGAAACAGGTCCCAGAAGGAACGTTATTCTGTGCCACTGTATACTTGTATATAAATGATTAAGAGATTAAGCCCACTTTAATTGGTTTGACTTGATTACATCACGTAACTCTGCTCACACTTAACTTCCCTGTGAGCCTGTGTCATGTGGTTCTACTCACACCACATGCCCATTCAAAGGAAACGCATGCTTGTTACGTGTTTACGTGAGAATTCACTTTGCCCCTCAGTCTGACGAGCGCTCAGTGGATACAAATGTCAGCGTCCTTTCATGTGAATTACTACGGATTACTGTGATTCACTATGTCATGCGCAAATATCCTGCAAGCAACGTAATGCCAAATACCCAAAGTGTTGTGATGTTTCTGGCATTTTAACTATGGGGCATAAAGGTGATAGGGAGCGAGAGAGAGGAAAAGGATCTTCGATGGATGACCTACTGCTTGTCACTCAGTCATGTGCTGTACAGTCATTTCCCAGGAATAAAAGTATGAAAGACAGATGGCGTTACTTTCCAGTGTGTCGACAGTTGGAGTAACGTGGTCTCACCCATCGCATGTAATTGGGTGATAGTGGAAAGCAGAGTCACTCCAAATAGCAAACACACCAAACTGTAAAAGCAGCCCACTTTCAGTTTTCAGAGGGGATTCCTGTCACTAAACGTACCTCCAGAATAATCAAGAGTTCAGGTCTGTACTAATTTGCACCATAAAAGAAAGAAATTGTTAATTACGAAATAGATGGGACTCATGAAAAAGGCACCTTTTGGGTTCTTATCACTGTTTCAAGTGTAAACAAGGACAAAACATGACAAACAAATTCCCCTCCAGTCTTTCCTTCATTCATCCATCTTATTTCATAATGCACGTTAATAACTTACAGCTGCCGAGTTGTTCGCTGAACAACAGAAAAACAGGTGGATCCAATCCAAAGGTCCGCGTTACATCACACTCTGTGTGTTAAAGGTCTACATGTGTGATCCAAGGGGGCTCAGAGTCTCCACAGGCGCACGAGGGGTCAGGAAAGACCCATCAAATGCCATTTTATAATAGCAAGGGGATTTAGCCATCCTGTTATTACCGGGATTAGACAATCACCGCGAAATCAACAAGGAGGACTCTTTTGTCAGTTCATATGGTAATCAGGTGAAGCAGATTCAGAGCAGCTGTACAGTACCTTAGAAAATAATTGATCATCATATCCATCCATCCATCCATCCATCCATCCATCCATCCATCCATCCATCCATCCGTCTTCTAACTGCTTCTTCTTGTCATGCTTCTAGGTCATAATATGTATAAAGTTTCTGAATTCCAGTGAGAGGATTTGAACTTCTCCCCTTAAATGAAACAAAGCACAACCGGCAACAGTGTTTCCGTTTCCCACGATTAATATCCAGTGCCCCCTTCCCCCCACATGTCTGCATCTTGTACAGGGATGGACGTGTTACTCCATATGTGAAGCGTTAGCCTTTGTAGGGTTTGAGGCGAAAAAGGCTTAAATCATGCTGTGCTTTTAACTTGATAGGGAGACAACTGTAAGCCTGATATATAAACCCCAGTGTCCAGCCCCCCAGTTTCACACCGTTCTTTGTTTTGCACTTTAAATCCTCTGAAACCCTCCCCCCCGTCACTCACTGTGTGCACCATGGTCCTGGGAGAACATTATTCTGTGCTGCTGTCTACCTGTATATGGACCAGTGGAGTCAGTGAGATTCGCGAGGATGATGTCACAAACTTGGCATATAGTGTGGGTTGCCGCAAGGCTGATATACAGGATGTAAGAGGGCTGATTCATTGGACTCTATCAAATAGGTGGCCAGATGTATCGCGACGTGTTCAAAACCAGGCTATGCTGCAGCAGCTGTTGAATGACCTACTGCTGTCTCAGTCCAGTATTACTTTCAGACTTTCCATATGTAAGATCTGCATAACAAGCAGTGAAGTGTCTCGCTGCAGCCTTTTCAGAACATACTCTCAGAATATACTCTCAGAACATACTCTCAGAATATACTCTCAGAACATACTCTCAGAATATACTCTCAGAACAACCAGATACTCTGAGCACATCCACAGTATCATACTCTACTGCAGCTGGCTGCCCTCTCCACAGCCCATCTCCCCTCCTTTCTCCTTTCCCTCCAAGCTCCAACAGACATCAGCACCATGACCTAAATGCAAACCCTAACCCACCACTTTAGACCAGACCTCTAGGATAACAGCAGCCTGACACACCAGCCAACAAAATATGATGCTGTCCATAGCCCCTGCTGTACTCGCAGCGCTATTTTGAGTCAGCATATTACGCTTACGGTCCATGTGCTTCTTGCACTGTAAACCCTTTGCAGCTAAATTAGTAAGTACAACTGCAGTACTTCCTTTTTAAAATGAGCATTTCCAGTAAATCCTTGAACTAATCAGGAAGTTGTAATGTTACCTGTCATCTTGGATAAGTAAACTTGGCAAAGTGTTCTGTCATTTGATAAAATGCCACCAAAGATGGAGACAGCGCCCTTTGGAGTGGTGGACCTTCACTCTGCTCTCATGTGGACAGCAGAGGAAGCGGAGTGTGCTGCAGATAGAGCTTCGCATAAGTTTATCAAGCTCCACAAATGTGCTGAGTAAGAGGTGATGCAAACATATGCACTCTAACGGGGTCTTTCTTGCTTTCTCTGAGCGGGCAAAGATAGCAGGATGACTCATAGAGTGGCCTGTCTTTCAACGGAGGAAGGGCAGTCACATGACACTGAGATCTGGGTAAATATAGGCCAGAGCCTCCGAGCAGACTAGCAGGAACCGGTGCCATATAGGTACGTGTGTGACAGCACACCTCCACAGAGGCTCACCCATTCGGGTGGACATGCACGCGCGTGCACACACACACACACACACACACGCAGAGCAGGAGCACCTGTTCAGACACCTGAGTGCTGTGACTGCTGGAAGGCAGGTCAGGTGACCAAGCAGCCGAGTTTCCACTGACTGCAGCATGGCACAGTGCTCACCTGCTGCAAGTCACGTCGCCGTGGCTCCGTGGTATAAACTGGATAGGCGCCCTGCTCATTCTTAAAGCCCCCGCGTCTTAAAGGGGCGTGTCACAGGAGACACACCCTGCATGAAACACTCCTTTTGAAGTATGCCTCACCAGCTGGGTGCATTTACCTCCCTAGCTGCCGCATTTATCTTTACATCATTCATTTCAGCAGAGACAATATAAGCCAGGAAAGTATTAATATGTAAACAGTCCCGCCCAGGTATTTAAAGGAAAACGTGCGAAGTGTCATGTTACATTTCATGTGACTACATGTCACCCCGCAGCGTGTAATTAAGAGGTGTTCCGGTGTTATTAGAACTCTGATAAACAGGATTATGTTTAGTGGAACGATCTAAATACTCTAAATAATAATCACTGCGTTACATTCTTAAACGTTATTTATATGACAGTAAGGCTTTGTGGGGCGATTCCTTACACTGTAAACCATGATTAGACATTGTTTTAAACTTAGAGGACTTTATGCTTTATTTGCGCTGTATCTGCTAGACAAAGCTTCTTTGCAGAAGATACCAGTTTGGGCGCCCCTACAGCAAACCGCAGACGCATTTATCCAGAAAACACACCTACTCTCTGTCCAGCAGTGCTCATCCAAGTCACCCCGCTGGGTCGTAACGCATAATGCAATGTCACTGTTGCAACACTGCAGGGTCACGCCAGGGGACTCGGCCAGAGGGGAGTCCGCCGCTGCCCAGATCTGGCCTCCACTGAGGTCCCACTGAAGCAACGTTAGGGCCGTTTCCTCGCTATTGAAATCCTTCCACGTCTGGCAGGCTGTCATGATCTGAACTGGGTTGAAGTCTTTTTTAACAATTAACCCCATCTGGCAGCAGCGCTGAGAACAAACACTGACATGAGAACAAACAACAAAACATATTAGCTACCAAGACCATCCGTTCATAGTTATCGGTCAAACATGAGCTTTCACCAAAGGGTAAATCCTCAAGGTGAGTCTTTAGAGGCTGTTATTCCTGAGGAGGCTAACAAGCTCTACTGCTGAGCCATTGAGAACAACCTGACTGAATGCATCACCGTGTTATGGGGTAACCTAACTGCTTAGGACCTCAAACTGCATCAAAAGACTGTCTGGGCAGCTTCAAAGATCATCAGCACAGATCTTCCTCACACTCAATCCATCTCTCTCTCCTGCTGCCAGACATGGGCCAAGTCCATCAGCCCTCAGGGATGTCAGCCACCCAGCTCACACTCTACTCACAGTCCTGTCCTCTGGAAAGGGATACTGTCGTATCACCAGCTGCTTCAGCGAAGGCTTCCTTCTCCAAGCCATCAGATCACTAAACAACCAATGACCTGTCTCTATCCACACACTGCATTAAATTGCACACTCTTGATAATATTCCACTTCTGTACTTCACCAGCGCTGCACTACCTCTGCGGCTATTTGCAAATTCTTCCACGTTGCATCACCTATTTATTGCATCATTATTGTTCACCCATTCTTATATTCTTTTGTCTTGCACTGTCTTGCATTGCGCTGTTTGTCCTGAATTGCATCACTGTCCTGTCCTGTCCCCTACTCTGCAACTGTGGCGTAAGAATTTCACTGTGTTCCTTGGAAAACAGGTGCTCTTTGCACTTAAGCAGTGGACACCAGCGAGTCTCTCTGGTTAACTATGACACTGGTTTAACCTAACTAGTGGTCCTTTAATATTTGCATTGGAAATCTTTGTCAGGTGGAATTTACATTCTCTGCAATGTGTCCGTATTTCCATCATCTGAATATTAATCCTGACATTAGCCTAGATTTTGGTCAAATTTTGGTGGGTTTGCCCTGTTGTTTGTGGAAGTGCTGGGACAGTTGTTATTTCTGAACCAATCATTTTAAAACTCACTGACGTGGTTGATCTAGCCTGCTAACTAAACGAAACAGTTTAAAGTCCATTTCTCAACACGGGGGCACTGGTTAACATGGGGGCAGGGGCAGCTGGTCTGCGTGAGTTCCTGTTTAATCAGAGATTAAATCATTTGCAACATTCTTGAGGTATTTAGAACTAGAAGGGGCCCGATTTTAGGAAGCTTATGATATATTTCATATGTGGCATAACAAGCACAAGCTACACCCCTGCATGACATCAGGAGCCACAGGTAATCCTGCATAAAGTCCACGCTAGTTACTTCAAAATATTTTTCTTTATTGCACTTATTACACTTTCTGTTATAAAGGCAGCATTTTAAGGTTACTTTCAATTTAATATGAGAATCTGTAATTTGTGTTATTTTTCTATAAGTAATGACTACCACACTGACTAAGTTTAATGTGTCTTTGCTCAAAGTAAGTTATATTCAGGACAGTAAATAGTTATTGTAGAAATGGTTCTATGAAAACTGCTCAAATAAATACCACAGTGTGTGTGACAGCAGCCCAATTTGATTTAAAAGCCCCAGTACAGGCAGTTCTCATCTGACGTAAGTGATCAAAACCTTGCGTCAGTCAGTTCTTTATTTATTTAATTTTTTACCATAAATCAGATTCACTTTCCAGTACTGTTCAAAACACCTTAAAGCAAAAAAACACTGAAATATTAATAACAGATACTAAAGAACACATTTTAAATTAAAGAAAGGAAAGTATCCTCCTTTTTGAGTTAGCGCTTTTGTAAACTCTACATATCTTACTTGTGTATCTTATTTTTGTGTAAGCACAGAGTTACGTTAATCAATTCGAAATATATTGAGAGCTGCCTATATTATTACATAAGTATAATCTAATCCCCGACGTGCGAGCTAAGCCACGGGCGCTAATGCACCCCCACACCATCACGGATGCTGGCTTTTGAACTGTCCGCTGATAACAAGCTGGACGGTCCCCCCCCCTTTAGCCCGGAGGATGCGGCGTCCATGATTTCCAAAAAAAAAAAATTGATTTGTCTGATCACAGGACATTTTTCCATTTTGCCTCAGTCCATCTTAAATGAGCTCGGGCTAGAAGTCGCTGGCATTTCTGGATCATGGTTAGATATGGTTTCTTATTTGCATGGAAGAGCTACATCCTGCATTTGTGGATGTAGTAACAAACTATGTTCACAGACAGTGTTTTTTGGAAGTGTTCCTGAGTCCATGCAGTGATTCCCACTGTAGAATACTCTGTTTTTAATGCAGTGCTGACTGAGGAGCCACAGCTAACCCACCAGTACTGATCACAGCCATCCAGTGTTGGTTTTAAGCCTGGTCCCTTGTGCACAGAGATTTCTCCAGATTTTCCGAATCTTTTAATGACATTATGTACCATAGATGATGAAACAACCCAAATTCTTTGCAATATTGCATTGAGGAACATTATTCTTAAATTATTGCACTATTTGCCCATGCAGTTTTTCACTGAGCAGGGAACCTCTCCCCTTCTTCACTGCATAGAGACTCTGCCTCTCTGGGAGGCTCTTTTTATACCCAGTCATCTTACCCACTGGTTGCCAGTTAACCTAATTAGTTGTGAGATATTCAACCAGGTGTTTTGTTTTAGCATCACACAACTTTTCCAGTCTTTTGTTGCGCCTTTCCCAGAGTTTTTGAAATGTGTTCCTGACATCAAATTCAAACTGAGCACACATTTGTTGTAGTAAATTTCTCAGACATTTTATGTATTGTTTGTGTTCTATTTTCAATCAAATATGACTTATCTGATTTGCAAATCACTGTATTCTGTTATTTACATTTCACACAGCATCCCAACGTTTTTGGAAATGGGATTGTACATTGTTTTATATGAATACAGTGGCTTGTGAGGTTATGAAAATAGTGCATATATAAACATAATTAACATTTATCTATATGTGTAATATCTTTAGGACACAGGCAGAGTTTGGAGAATGAATATTTATAATGGTTGAATAAACATTAACTTTAGTCTACTGGTTCAAATGATTGTTAACCTCTGGGCTAATTTTTATATTACTGAAAGATCATTAAATAATCATTTCTATTTTTTTTTATTATTATAATTATTATTACTAATCAATTCAATTCAATTTTATTTATATAGCGCTTTTAATAACAGTCATTGTCACAAAGCACTTTACATTTAACCGGCCAGAATCATAATAACAATCATAGTTTATTGTTGATTATAATTAGTATTATTATTGCTTGTACCAATTAATTGACACGGCCTATGAAACAATCAGGCTGACTCTGGCTCATAATAAGGTCCATGCGATACAAAGAAGAAGAGACCCTCCACCGACGGGGGCACCCAATCCTCTGAGCCTCCCTGTCACCCTCACCAGCATATGAGGTCAGCAACATGAGCGGGTAGCTCTCTCTGCACCCCGTCTCAGTTATGTTGCCAACAACATGGTCTTCTGTGCTACCTCTGGGTTCCATCTACTTGACCAGTTTATCTCAGTGCCCCATTTTGTGGTTTGAACCAACTGTTAATTTCTAGGGTGGGTCTTTGGGGCAAACCCCAGGGAGAACGTGCATCTGGGTAGCGTCACCTGTCAGCTCCTTGGGTGCAGGTACCTCCTCAGGGAATGTATGCTAGAAGTTCAGACCTCAGAGCTACTCAGCCTGCTCAGGGTGGATCTGGGTTAAAAATACCATACAGATACTGCTCCGAAAGTGCAGTTTCTCCATTGATTATCCTGTCCTATTTAGGGGCTACTGAATGGGTCCTGCTATCATAGGAGGCTTGGATATCTACGCTACGAACTGGGGAGTCCGGCAGCACTCCATCCACTTTCTTTTTTGTACCTGACGAGTCCTGAGATAGTTCTTTGAGTCTTGTTAATGTTCCTCTCATTCCTTTCCACGAGCAGTGCTGTTACACAAGTAGGGAGCTTCTCCTTTTAAGGCAAGACAGATGCGTCACATGTCAGCTCCTGGAGAAGAAGAAGAAGCACGGGAGCAGATGCCAGTCTGAAAGGAAGGCAGATTAACTGCAATTTTCCTGATACACAGTAATAGTAGAATGAGGTTCAGAAGCTAAAAGAATTTTTATCCCGATATATAATATAGGAAACGGACCTCCTCAAAATCCAGTGTCATCAGTTTCCTTTCCTAAGTAATTCCTGACTTATGTTCTGGCAGTGTGATGCTGGAGAGTGATTTTGCTGTACAATTGCAACAATTTTGTTGTACGTTTAGTTCCTTTAATTTCCACTCCTACTTTTCCTCAGTTGGCAGTGGAACTGTTCACAGAAATTGCATAACCTGCTTGAAACCTTCATTCACTCACTTTTATAATCCCATCCAAAACTAATATTTCAGATGGATTATGGTCTGATTATCTTATCCACTGGAGGCTGCGTGGGTAGGTTTGTGTGTACCTACAATTAATGTCCAGATTAATGTCTGTGCTCGTCCTTTCTTCATTGCACCGGCAGGCCATGAACTACCCTCTAGATAGTCTTGCTTATTTTTGTGATGACGCCAGCAGCTGAATATTAGGCGCAGGTGACCAGAGGGCATCACTGCAGGGTCGCGCTTCTCATTTCCTGGAGTCCCATGTACCTGATTTTACGCAGAGCTGCTTGTTACATTTCATGTTTACACTGTGCAGTTCGCTTGTGAAAGTGCTTAAGTTTGTCATTTGCACTGAGGCTCGTGATTCCACACATGCTTTGCTGGTCAGCAGGCTGCCACAGTTAGGCCACTTTATAACACAGCATCTAATCGCAGATATTTTGACAATGGTTTAGGGGGACATCCATAAATGCATATTATTGTGCAGCAATAAATGTGACTGGGTTCTTACCTGTGGTTTTCTTAACCAACTGAATTAATAATAATAGTAAAAAAATATTAGAAAACTAGGTGGGAGGTGCATTGGTTAGCACTGTTGCCCGGGTTCGAGTCTCCACCAGAGCTCCATGTGTGCGGTGTTTCCATGTTCCCCCCGTGTCGTCGTGGGCTTTCCTCCGGGTTCTCCGGTTTCCCCCCACAGTCCAAAAAACATGCTGAGGATGTTACCAAATTGCCCGGAGGTGTGCTTGTGTGAATGAATGGTGTGTGAGTGAGCCCTGCCGTAGGTTGGTGCCCCATCGTGGGTTGTTCCCTGCCTTGTGCTGGTAGCCTCCGGGATCAGCTCCGGACCCCCTGTGACCCTGAATAGGATAAGTGGTTACAGAAAATGAATGGATACAGAAAAAGTAGGTTGGCAACTAATTGTCAAAATTGCAGGGAAATGTGACTGTATAGGGATTGGTCCTTACATTCAGAGGCATACATGGCGAGGCCCTATAGAGCATAATGGACCTGCTAAATCCCCGTGTTCTAAGGTCCTCTGAAGACGGACTCATTTGTGTTCCACAGACTAGACTTACAACATGGGGTAATCGGGCATTTCAGGCTGTTGCCCCAAGGCTGTGGAATAATCTTCCTGTATCCTTGCCTTATGTTGAAGGTTTTAAAGGGCAGCTTAAAACTTACCTTTTTCTCAGGCTTTTGGGAAAATCATGAAATCGTGTTTTACTGTGTATTGTTGTCTCTGTTTCCATTTTTCTTTGGTTTTTGGTTTTACGGATTTTGTACAGCACTTCGTGACTGTTTTTTACTTACTTGTCTGAATTGCCTTTATTCGCAAAAAATAACTTTCATAAGCAGACAGACCGTTAGCACATCCGACGGGGGAATAAGACCAGAAAAGCATGGAAAAGCAGTTTTTAGTTTCAACTTGGGGAAAGATTTTCTTTCTCAAAGATCTGAAAGGCAGCCAGATGTCATCCCTAGATGGCCATGCCAGGCAAGAGAGAAATGACGGACATCCAGGCTCAAGATTCCACACATATCTTGTTTCCTGGCAGAGCAAATGACAGAAAGGAACTGTTTGTTTTTAAATCAGATTTTGGTGTAAATTAACATGAAAGTCAGCCTGACTGAATAGCTAGAATCATGCGTAGCATATTCAGTACAAACGATAATACACCTAACGCATAAGCAATCAGCCCTTACGGAGAGTAACTGGTTAGGCCACCATTAGTGCATTGACCTTCTGCAGTGACTGACAGTTCCCACATAGTGCCATGCAGGAAACTGTTGTAACTCACTGTGAGGCTCCACTGCTCATTTTCGGTTTCATTTTAAACATCTTTATGAGGGGTAGATCTGACCTTTGACTAGTCAAACACAGAACTTCATTTTCTCATTCTTCCATTCTTATTTAGACTTGCCGCTCTTTCAGTATGCATTTTTTTTTCACAAAGAAAAAGGCTCTTATTGGCCAAGAATGTTCCAGACCTCCCAAGGATCATACCGGTGGCTTCTGGCTGGAATTGATTCACACATTCTTGTTATCCTTAGTGAGCAGTGATTTCCACTTTTTGGTCTTTCTGGGCCTCAGTTGAGAGAGACTTTTTTTCAATAACCAATAGAGGTTTGTCTTGTGATGATATACATATACCTGAAGGCAGACCTGGACTGAGATTAAAATTCCCCCATGATGAAGTGTAACTTTATTCGAGCAATACATTTTGTGGATTGGAGGTCCACTGGGAAAATGCCTGGGATCTCAGATGACCAGTCCAGCTCTGCATCGGCTCACTCTCGGTTGGTCAAAGCATTAGCCAACAGCACCCTGATTGCTGATTATTGATGTAGCTCCAAAAAATATCTCAAGGGGCCCTAACCACATCAACCTGGGGCCCCAAAGAGTCAGTCCCCCCCAGGGATCAGTACTGTGTTTAGTATCACTCACTGACCTACAGTCTCCACTCTGCATCTGTGGATTTGGAAGGTTCTCCCCCACATTTCCTCTGTTTCTTCCTGCAGCCCAAAGACATTGTCAGGGTACCTGGTGTCTTGAAGTCGCCTGTTGTGTGTTGACCCTACAATGGACTGCCATTCTGTTGTGGGGGGTGTCCCCCTGGCTCACGCTCTGTGCTGCTGGGACAGGCTCCAGGCCCACCCATGACCCTGACTCGGTTGAAAATCGATGGATGGATGAATAAATTTGAAAAAATCTACATGAATATAAAGTGGCAGTTAGGTTATAGATGACTTTACACAAGGTCTGCTGTACGGCCGCCTAATAAAACAGAAATTTAAGGCTTTGTGAACATTTACTGTAATACTAACTGGCTCTGTGACCACAGAATGTGGAGCCTGATAGAGAAGAGTGCAGTTTTGTAATAGTTTGAAGGGATTTGATCACAAGGCTGGAGGCTTCGGCCCTCTACTTGCTCATTGGAGACCCAGAGCAAGTTTGGCAACCCCAAAGTGTGACGATGGCCTCAGGTCTCTCAGGTCAGGCCAGTGAAGACAGGGGTCAATGGTAGGATGGGAGCAGAGGGGAGAGACATCAGCGGGAGAAGCTGGGGGCCCGGGGAATGGGGTATGAAGGCCACAGTGGAAGGTTCCAGCAGGTTTTAGACACCTGTGAATTTGCATGTACCAGTCCTTCTTCCTAGAGCTTACTGTTGTGTCCGGTAGTATTCTACATGTGCAATTTCTTCTTCTCTTTTGTAACATATAAGGATGGCAACTTGTTCAATGATGATATATGGGAGAAAGTTTTCCAGTCACATTTACAACATTACGTGTCTTTAGGCTAATGATCGTCCATTCTGAAATTCCGATACGCCGCATACCACGTGGAGGTCCTCAATGGAAGATGGCACAGCAGGTGAGCTACACGCACTGATGACAGGTGGCGCCACGGCCGGCTCCCACGGTCAAAGGTGACGTGGAGGAGGTGCCAGGCACCCACACACTCATTCATTCACCGCTGCGAACAGACTGGCTCTGAAGGACGAATTCCAATTTTCCTTTAATAAAAAACATAATTTCAAAATAAATATGTTTTGCTATCACTAAAAACAAAATCTGCTGTTAATAAACTTACCAATTTACAGCACCAATAAATATATAATAATGTGAAAAAAAAACCCTTAAAACTGAAATGATCACTGACACAGGATGTTTGTGGTTTTAGTAGAGGCAGAATGTGTTACAGAGGGGGAGATGCAGTGTTAGTTAACGCAGTGGACACCCGGACACAGACGTGTAGTAGCAGGAGGCAGCAGTGACAAGCCAGTAAAGCACAGAGCTACAGTCCGACCCTCTGGCTAACTTCCTGTTTGAAGAGGAAGTTGCTGTCCTTTGACGCTTTTCACTTCCAGGAATGTATTCATGGGGTTTTATCTTTTCATTTTCTTTCTGGGTTTTTTTTTTGATTTTTTAACAAAAGTCCATTCGTAGTTTTCACCAGACAGCCAAGCAGACAGGTAAAACATTTACCACAGAGAAGGTTGTAACACTGCATATAAATAAATCCAATTAAATAAAGACCGAATACTGAAAAAAATTCTAACATTATAAATTAACTGTAGTGTACTCAAAAAGGGATATTAAGCGTGTATATAGAACGGTGTCCCGTAGCTCTCATAAAGGTTAGATTTTTGATCTTTGGGAAATAAACAGACAATAAAAACATTTCCATGAGCAAATTAAAACTGAATACTAATGCAGTGAACTTACAAACTATGGGCCTCTTCATGGAATACGCTTCTGTTTTTTTTTCAGTATATACCTACAGTTAATATCCCTTTAGAAATATTTTACACACCAAGTACTATGTGTTAGTCAGTAATCATCTAGGTGGATAAATGCCATCACTACTGCGGAGTTTCTCTGGGTAGCAGGATGTGAAGCCACAACAAACACAGTTCATCTTCCAACTTATGCCCTTCTGCTGAATCCGTCCTGTCTTCCTTTGGAAATGACCTGGATGGGGTCAGCTGCCCACTCTCGCCGCTCTCTTGCCGTGAGCCAGTTTTCCATTGAGCTCGGTTCATCGCGCAGTAAATCACTGTCTTTGTTTCGGTCCGGCCCACAACATCCACAGCAGACGCTCATCCTCTGAAGGTTTACATAAGATGGATCCTACCATGCTCCATGCACCAGACGGTGTCCTCGTTTGTTTTCTATAAAGGTTATTTTCTATTTTAGCAGCAAAACATTCAAAGATGTTCTTCCTCTTTCATATATATATATATATATATATATGTATTTATAGTCCTTTTTAAATCTCAGTTCAGGAATGCATCTTTAGAGAAGATAATCAAGGTTCAAAGTGCTGTGCCAAGACGATTCCTTCATTTCAGTGTCCATTTGAATTGCTCTTATCTCCTGGGTTTGTCGCACCTGAAAAAGAGGAAGTGAGACGCAAAAGGTGAGCGACAACGTGGCTTGTGTCACGTAGGGCCGAACTCATCCAATCGCTGACCTCCTCAGTCTACATGTGACCAGCGACAATCACAGCAAACACAGGCCGTCCTGTGATCAACGATCACCTTGTGTATATGTCATTCAACAGTTTACACAAATCACACCGATGAAGATTACAGGAAACAAAACAAGCCCCAAAACCACCAAACTGAAATCTAAATCACTATTAGAACTCCGATTCGCCAGTGTGGGAGTGAAATTATGCTTCTAAGTTTACCTTAAATAGGAAAATAAGGCTGATGCATTTCCTGATGTGGGACCGATAGACACTCACTCACAGATACACATGTTCACCAATTCATAAAATGATGAACACAGACTAATGTGCAAATCTGTTAATCTGCATGGTTTTCCAGTTAGTGAGGATATAGGAGAGACGTCAGATCACTAACTTCAGGTCGAGTATCATGCAAAACAGCTTTGCACTGAGGATGCCTGATGTTTCAGGCCACAGTGTAAGACATGCAGAAACCGCATGGTTATATTCAGCAGTAATGCAGGTAATCATGCTACATTCCTGCTTATGTGGGGGTCCAGATGGTTCTTACCCTGCAAACCCAGGAGGCTTTCACACATTTAACTTGTTAGTCCTGACATCAAGAAACACACAAGCGTGCACATCCACACGTACCCTGCATGCACGAACATATACAGGCAGACAATCACACCGCGACTGAGGCAGGACAGGCATGGCCGACGAGAAGCATGCATTTCTCCGATGGGCCTGGGGGACACGTTGTTTATCGAAATGTTTCATAAACAAACCTGCAAGTTCGTTCGTTTAACTCAAGCTGCTTGGACTTGCAGTCTAGCTCAGAGTATCTGCAGGAGCATTGACAGGTGATGGGGTCTTGCACAAACAAGCGCTTTCTTCTCTCTGAGCAAGGCTCACATTGGCTGCAGAAAGGCAAAAAGGGAGAAAGGGAGAAGGTCTAAGCTCTAGGGTCCAGTGAGAGGAGCGGGGATGGGATCGCACAGCCACACACGGCATTCCACTGCACGCTTCTCTCTGTGTATCTGTGTGTCAATGTGTGTGGATTGGCAGTATTTGACAGCGATGATGACAGCGAGGGGTTTCCTGGTGACATCTGCAGTCATGTGAGCCACAGGGTAACAGTAAAATGCCTCTGGTATCATGACAGGAAGCTCCATAGTCATTGGTTGGGCCATCAGTCCCATAATTCATAGGAATTTTTTATTCACTCTTACAGAGCAAAATGAGGATCATGGTCCATATAATTGAATACAACTCAGAAATGCTGTTGCTTAAAGATGCAGTATCTCTCATTGCATTGTAAAGTTCCTCACAGGGCTGAATATCATCGGCACAGCTACTGTATTTATTTAGCAGAAGCTTTTAAGCAAAGCAACGTACAGTTGAGAAAGCAGGGTCAGTCAGTCCCTGGAGCTACTGGAGGTTAAGGGCCTTGTTCATGGGCCCAATGGCGAAATCCATTCTGGGACTTGAACCAGCGACCCATGGGTTCAGCTGATTCAGCACCGTTTCTTACTGTGGGATTTCCAGGGAATGGTTCAGAACAACCACACAACCTTTCCTTTAAGGTTTGTCTGTCGCTATCCTGACCTATATAGGAAATTAAATCAGAAAATTCACATAAACGTACAAAAAGCAGAAGCACACGATTATGCAGAAATCAAACGCGAATCCCATTCTGCAATGCAGAGGCGGATGTGAGGAAGTGTGCAACACAAACCAGCCAGCAGGCGTGATTAGTGCGGCTCTGGGGCACCATGCCAGGTGGCACCATCACCTAGACATCGCTTAAAAGAGCAGAGGTTCTGCCTGAGCCCGTTAAAGCCGGGTCAGCACCAGGGGAACACAGACTCATGCCAACCGCAGGGCAGCTCAGGAGAAGCGAGCAGCCTCCTCCCAGATTAACTTAACTTAGCAAAGAGCAGAGTGGAGCTCAGCACGCGGCTGACGTACGGTTCTCGCTCTCGCTCTTTCTTTCCCTTTAGGCCTTTGCCCTTCCTGGGTTTTCTGGAAAAAAAAAGCAAAACAATGCAGATACCACTGAATGGGAAGCACAGTGATGTAGGCGGGAAACTGAAGCCCTGTGAGATTCAGGCGGGCCCAGTTGGGGGGGGGGGGCTTCAGATAAGGGGAGCCAGCGGGTC
>JAODJX010000041.1:16969805-16985844 GCA_026776945.1 Isichthys henryi
TCTAATGCATCAGGGCAGATGCAGGTACGAACATGCAAACTGGACCAATGAGACGCAGATGATACCACACAAGACTAAGGTCCTCTATGGCAGGATTATATACGAGGGTGAAAGCTCAGGGGCCACTGGCTCCAGCTGAATGCTGGTTGGCTACCACAGGGGCCCCCACCTCTATCACTCACCAATTCAAAACAGATCATCAATAATACGGATGCCCCCACGCTATGAATTCTGGCCCCTCTTATAACCTGACAAAAAAATCATACAAATGCTCCTGTACATGCCGTCAATGTAACCTTTTAAAAGATCAAAAAGGATGTATAAAGTTCCTTTTTTAAGAGGGAAGTTGAGGTGATTCTGAAACTTCCTCAGAACATTAACATTGAGTCTACGATTTGGGCTTTGACTTAATCCAAAGGTGTCTGTTCAGCGGGGCCCTGGTAGACCTGCACTGATCACCAGTTGGTGAATTTCTCTATTCTCTATTCAACTATAAAACCCAGCCACGCTCCAACAAATGATCCGTTTCGACCTCTTTCGGGCGGACCTCTATTTACAGCCCACAATAGTTCGCTCCGTAACACCTGTTACTCAAATTAGCATCTGAAAGTAGCAGAAGCCAAAAGGTCAAGGAGCAACGGAGTGGAAAAACTCCGAACCAGATGAAGGGAGACCTACACTGCAGTGACCCGTGGACTGAGGCTGCACGCTGAACAGCGGCATAGGGGAGCTTCCTCCTAAAGGTTACCACCATCTACAATACAGAGCATCCTCTGCCCCAGGGGCCATGCCTGTGTACACAGTGCATGCTGGGATTGTTTTCCCAGATGCAACAAAAGATACTGCACCTTCACCAGAGACCATGTTGTGGCATGTGGCTGCCATTCTGTTTAGCTGGATCTTCTGGGCATTCATCGTTTTAAGAGCATGGATGATATGAGCAGGAGTACAGAAGTGAATGAACATGGACGCTAAACCTGTGTGTGCTTTTCTGGCCATATGAGGTTTGACTCGGCCATTCTGTGGAATTACTGGGAGTCACAAGCAAACCGACTATCCTGACTGCGAATGCAAATGCCTTTACTTACTTTTCTCTCTTTTCCATAACTTCTTTCTTTGGTCTGTAAATTTTAGAACAGCAGACACATCTTTATTAGTACAGCTCTGGAAATAACCGCTGTGTCTGTACCCCCCCTTTCTGTATTGGGAAACCATTGCCAACAATATTCTTACCTGCATTTACACGATTTGTGTTCTGTGAAGCTCAACAGAAAATTATTCTCTTGTCTTAGGGGTTTGAGTCGTTTAACCTGTTAAAAAAAGGAGAGAGTGTGAGAGGAGTGTTGTCCTCCCAAATGCAGCTACTGGCAGCCTTTGGGCCTAATGATTTCAGCATATGTACTGAACTACATTTAGACCCCAACTTCCTTAGTGTGCAACCAACTTGCTGAAAACCGTCTTTAGCAATGAGGGTGACTGGGTCTAAAATAACGGTGGAAAAGTGGCTGGAACAAGGTGGGTCTGGACCACGTTTGAGGGCCGGATGGAGAAGAAGACCGGGCTGACCTGCAGGGTGACGTTATATGTCTCTGTAGGAACACATTCCAGGGCCTCGTTGTTGCAACAGCCTCCACAACGCTTGAGAACCACGCAGGATGGGATGTAGATGTGTTCGATCTCATCGGGGTACTCCTGCAGAATGTCCACCAGGACCTCTCTCGACTGGCAATAGCTTTTATTGTACACGTCCATGAAGGGAACCACTGCAAGGAAGACATGGAGGAGAACTTATAACCAACAATATCTCCAGCTGGAGGCAACCGGAGTCCCGTCAGCAGAATGCAGTGACCATCACCGACGTGATCACAAAGGATTCCTGGCATGCTGTTTGCCCACGTTTTTGTTAATCCGCTCGAAAAACAAAATCTCTTTTCTGAACAAACGAGAGAACAGGTACTTCAGTGGCGGTGTTTATAGTCTTCTCAGGAACAGGTAGGCCATATTCCAGCGCTCGGAGTTTGGATTAGACAGAAATGCTTCTGTAAATGCTTCAAGGCGAATTATTCGGTCACGCCAGGTGCTAGTAAAGTAGCCCTAGCCGCCCCCCGTCCCCCCACCCAAGCCCCCTGGCCTCGGGGCCTCCGTAGACTGTACCGTCTGCAACGCAGTCGCTGAAACCCTATCTAGCTTCACACATGAATGGCATATTTGCAACACACTTGCCTGTGAAAAGGTTGGATGCATTTCTACCGCTGTAAAGATAACAAATGCCAGCATAAGATGTAACAATAGTCCTTATCTGGAGATCTACATCTTGTTCCACTAACAAAAGCTTTAATTTGCCGAAGTGGAACAACGTGAGGCGAAGGGAGGCGAGAGTAGGTGAGGGGAGGCGAGGGGAGCCACACTCGCTACTCAGCCCGTCTCAGAGCTTAGGTCTGGCTCAGTCTTTACTGCGTTTCAGCTGTACTTATAAGCTGATGCGTACATGAACACACCTAACTTGGCAGTCAGTAGACTTGTGTGTGCGTCTGCGTGCGATCGTATGGCTATGAGTGTGAGTGAGCATGTGCATGTGTGCAAGTCTGTGTGTCTAGGGGACGCCACCCTGTAGAACAGCCCAACACCGCGGAGTTCACAACGGCCAGCTGAGCCGCAGCAGCCAAATCCCACACAGCAGACCCGCGCTGGTCGTCGGTCTCGGGACCCTACATGCCATACCTCAAGTTGAGCTCTCAAACTGCTCAACAAAAAGCCCAGCACAGGTTCTCGTCAGTTTTCCCGCACTGAAAGGGACAAGGACTGCGCCTCCCTTCTGTTCAGCTACACTCACTGCTGAAGGGCAACACCAGGAAGGCACCTCAGCATCCTAGCAGGGTCTGTGTCCCACCGAAAGCCCAGCCAGCACCCCTCCCTGTCCTCCCAGCCCCCATTTGCGGGTCTGAATGAGGCTGCAGCTGCCTTCATTAGCCACCAGCTGTGGGGTATCAGGGCTGTCATGTGGTGATGCCCAGTGCTGCCCCCTGTTGCCAGCACAGTGCTGTTACAGCCATCCTGTTACATTAGAGTTATACTGGAAGTGATTCACTCAATAAAAAGTGTCATTAATGCATTTTAAAAACATTATAATTCATTAAATTTCAATTTTAAAATGGGAACTACAGTGCTGCTACAGAGGGTGGTATATAATACCCATGTACTGAGATGATTTAAAAAAAAATGGAGGAATAATCAGAACCGGACTATACACCCCACCCCCTCAGATTAATCGTATTGTCATGAATGAGTCTGGACCTCAACTCCCTCCCCCAATGTTCAATGCAAAGTTACGCCCTTGTGTGTGTGTGTGTATGTATATGTATATGTGTATATATATATATATATATTTTTTTTTTAATTCACTTATGCGCCGATTTCCCGGTTTCCCACCCACTGAGTGCGTCTCTTTCTGCACAGCGCCTCTAGGGGGCAAAATAGTCACTCGAAATAGAGAAGAGCAGGAAAATTCCTCCACTTACCACTTTTGCCTTCTTCTTTAGATGTGGGTGCAGTCTGCCGAGACAAAAGTGACACGTGACTCATTATGGGGCGCATAATTCGTTTATTCCCTTTAACAATAATCAAAGTATATATTTCTTATTAAGTTCAACTATTGATTTCATAGACGCAATGACAAAAATAAATCAAACGAATGCACATTTATATTGTCATTCCGACGGCAGAATTTACACGGCCAGGGTTCGAGTAACGCTTTTATTTTTAAAATTATGGACATATTGACAGATATTGTCACAGACATATCCCCAGTTGAGCTACAAAGCGCCGGATCGCATCCTCCTGACCCATCCCTGGCGGTCTGATCCCCACCTACAGGCGCACTAGAACCGCCGCGCCACGCCGCGATCACGCAACAGCCCCGAGAAATTGCGTGAGAATCGGGCGCTTCTGGCTATCTGAAGGCCGAACTTACTGTAATCACACCAAGGCGCTACTGCAAGTGCTCGCTGTCTATAACAGGAGCCAGAAATCACCTCCTCTAAATGAAAAGTTAAAACTAACCTCATAATTTTCTTTCTTCAATGGAGAAAAGTAAAACAAAACGAGGGCCAATCCAAATGTGTTAGAGTAAGTGTTTTTTATTGGAAACGCTTATTGGACACCAAGGGGGTGTGAGACTTTACGTTATAGGCTAATCGTTTATTTAAAACAAAACATTCACAGTTTATTTGGGACGGACGAAACCTCTTCCGAAATGATCAAAAGAACAAGGCGAGATTTTCTCCTTAATTACAGTGAGACAGTACTGTCTAATCGAAATCTTTCAGAAAATGTATCTTTTGACTATAGATTTAATTCGATATTTATGTTTTACGACTTTCGACTATAAAAGTTGGCCACACTTCAAGTTCAAATGAACTCTATTTATAATGGTCATAATTAGAGTATAATATAGTAAGTTGAACTGTAACCAAAAGACCTTTGTTCAATTGGTGCTGATATCAAAAATCTTACTTGTATTATACAAAAGATACAAAATGTATGCATAAAGAAATTTATTTCATTTAGAGATTTTGACTCCTTGTGACCATCCTTGGACTGAATGGAGTTGGACAGTTAATATAATGGTGACATGTAACCGTGTCCTCTAATGCACCAAATAAAAACGTTGCTGTACCTTTAAAGCCCCACAACGCCGAAGGTGGCTGTGATCAGGCCCCCCATATTCACTCATGTTCAACTTTGGGTTTTGCTCGAAATAATAATTATTATTTTTTTAAAAAAACTTTAGAATAACAATTAAATATTGCGTGACTAATCACATCGATCATTAAAGGGCCCTGTCCTCCCACCATGTGAAGGTTGCAATCAGTGTGTCCCCACATCTCAGAAAGCCTGAGCGGGACATGAGCGATGACCTCGCCGGGGAGGCGACAAGGACGACGGGCGCATTCAGGGGGCGCCAGCATTATTCACTTTGTAACATTAACACTTTAACAAAACGTGAGACGGAGTAACACTGTCTAACAGCGGGTCCCCATTTCTCATAATGAACACGGCGCTTACCTTCACAGCTGACAAGTATAGAAGCGTCGTGGAAAATAACAGCATTAAACCGAAAACAAAGTTCATGATTGTAATTCCGAATGCAAGTCTTGGTTTAAATCCTAAGCGAAGAAAGGCTGGTTTCTTCAAGCGCATTTGTGGAAACCAAAATCAGGGATATATGGACTATAGTGGCATGAATCCCATTGGGGTCCAACAGCGGACACCTGGCCGATATCCTGCGATAAAACAGCTTCTTACAGCAGTTGTCAGTGAATGTCAGAATAATCGCAAAACCTGGGATCCGCGACCGTCTTTATTCTGCTGCCGATCTCTTGGTTTCTCCCAGCAGTTATAATCCGCATGCATTCACGGTAGATCCCGCTCCTGGCTTGTCACTTCCAGCGGCTGCTCGCCGGAGAGCAGCGTCTCAAACTTTGACGGACTTTCCTACAGCAGCTCAGCGCATTGCCCCACTCGTCCTAGAGCCGCCGCACATTAAAAACACTTGCAACTGCATTTAAAACATCGGCATTGCCAAAGGGCTCCCTTCACATCTCTTCTGGTCAGGTCCCTTCGGTTTGCATGTATTTTTCCGTGCCTTTCATTGATTTCCCTGCCCTTTACATGCAGAACATGGAGTTTCTCTCGGCTTCGCTCCCTTTACTCTGCCGAAATATTGCGGAATATGAGTGTAAACGCAGTTCGTGGTTTGCGTCCTGATTGGCCAACGGGCCCCGGGGGGCGGAGCTTGCGGGCTCCGTGGTCGCGCTTCTTCTTCTCCTCCTTTTGATCTGCGATTCATCTTTGGCAGACATATGTAAGGCTTGGGCTCCTTCTTACTGCGTTTCTGAGCAGTATGTCACCCCAGGTGGTCTTTTTGGTCAGAATTAGCTCATTCTGAAACCTGTGGGATTCGGAGAAGTGAAAGTCTCGCTCCCGAGCCTCTTTCACACCCAAACCAGAAAACAGGTACTGAGGTCACGTAACAATATTCGTAATATTCTGACTTAGAGATATATTAGTATTCTGTGCAACACTGACACATGTGAAGAAACTGTGCTGGAAGTTTTATTTTGCCTGACGATCGGTGTTTGGAATTAGCGTGATGAACATTGCCGGTTTAATTAAGAAACGGTGTCCGTCACTCCCCCCCCCCCCCCAGCCCCCGACAGTGTTTGTGTGAGAGCTTGATGATGTAGTTAATAAAGATATAGAGTGATCTGGTTGTTCCAGCTCAAGTCTTTGAAACAGCCAGAGAATATGTAGTGATAAACGATTTAGACGTTTTTCCAAGGCTGACTTTGGAGAGTTAATATTTAATGCGGTACTAAGGGGCCATGAGGTGGTTCGACTCATAAATATCCGGAGCTATCAGACGGATAAGAGGGAGCAAATAAAAATGGGGGCTTGGGCAGGTAAACATGCATGGGGGGTGTTTGACGCATAAATATTGGTGAGAAAATGTGTCATTTTGTCTTCCTTCATTTTTGTGGTTTCAGACCTATGAACAGGGCTATACTGTGTGCTTTGTGTCACGTCACTGATGTCTGACAATGTAAAGACCACATTTTTCTGGGAGACCAGCCATGCTGTGTGAGTGGAAATACAAGGACATGCTAAGTGTCACCTGCTGTGAAATCACGTGAAGGTTCCTATTTGGTATTTTCACTCATAGAATCTTCTGGATCAATAGGGCATGGATTAGACCAGACCAGGCAATCCAGATTTGAGAGTGCACCCAACCAGAGACAGAACTGGGGCTGTGACCCCCAAAACACCTCTGCAGGCTCGAGCGGTACATGTTGCCCCCCCCACCCCCCAAATACACCTTGAGACAGCTGGGATGCATGTGCTCTAGATTTGCTGAAGAGAGGCAGAGGGGATTACAGGCTACATAGAAGAGTTTACACATAAACACCCACAATTACCATGTTGTTCATTGCTTAAACAAACCTGCCTCTGAATGTCCCTTCATTTCAGAGCCTGTGATAGAAAATCATTTTTGTAAACTTATAACTCACTTTCACTTTCTCTAAAACCTCCCATTCATCCATTTTGCCCTCTGTCTTTTTTCGGATCATGCATAAAAAACTACACCTGGAAGTTGACTTGGCGCCCCCTGGCTGAAAAGAATGAAACATCAGGCGAGAAATATGTAATTTTACTTTTAATTATATTTTATTGAATATGATTAACTACACAACGGAGACTGACAAGACCACTAAAATGTACAAATGGACGGCAGCATTTCTAAAGCCATTGTGTAAAATTGATAGACTATCATGACTCTTCATATTTTGACATAGGAAAGCCATTTACTGAGCTTTGATTTGTTTCTCCATTAGGGGGCACTATAGAGTCATGCTTCCTTATTGTCTTCACCTTCAGTCATCCTCTTTGTTTTACTGGACAGTCACACATAGCCCTCTTTAATTATCCATCACATGGATGTAGAAACTGGACCAATCAGCTGCACCATCAGAGAGAAGCCTGCTGACGTGCACCTTTGCTTGTTGTTGGGGCTGCTACCAGTTGTAGCCTCTAGTTGTAGGTAAACCCACCATAAGAAATGGACTCTGAGAAACATCCCCAAGGTACAAACAACATTAATACACCCCCAATGGTACAAAAATGTTCCTCTACAGCTGCATGGTAGAATTGGCAGGCCCTTGAGGATACAGCCCCAGTGACAAGCAAAGGTACAAATTTGTACTTTTACTCTTACAGTGTGGCAGACAGGTGTCTTGGCCACTTTGGATTCAGTCTAGTCATTGTGAACTGCAGATGACCTCCCTCCCCCAGACCATCCCATTACAGTGACCCTCATCCCTCTCACCTATCATGTTCAGCATCAGTCCAATCTTTTAGAAAAGCACCTCTATCTTTGTGTCCATCTTATTTTTGGTAAATTGAATTGCCATTCAGTCAATCTCCTGTCGTTTAAACATTTTTACTATATAAATTTGTTTACAGGTAATCATGGTTAATTGCTGAATTGCTGAAACACGGTGTTTGCTTCATGTTTTCACAGCCGTACATGCACAGACTGTGTAGTTTTAGCATTTGGTTCAAGGTTCAAACAAGGGTTTGTCATTAAGGAGCTTGAAATTCTGTCAGTAAAAATGATTCTTTTCACAGGATATATCTATCAGACTTGTGGTGCGAATGATTCTGTCCGTTCTGCTTTGTGAAGGGAAGTTCCAAAATTGTAATAAATTGTCTTTGCTATGAATGGTATCATAATCACACTGTTTAAAAACCAAAACCACAAGTACAAATTTTGAAATTTGCATTTAGTAAAGTATATGCTAGTGCAGTGCAACCAAGTTTAAACTGTTAAGTACACCGGATGCTGTACTGTACTAAATTCTGTACTAAATCGATTTTTTTAAGTACGTTCACAACACTTTATTAGAACAGGTACTAAATACTGTATTAGATACTGGCTTCATAGTGTCCTGCAAATTATCATTTTAAATGCTGTACTAAATACTGCGTCAAGAACACTGTACTAAATTATGTACTGAATTCAATTCAGTGTGTTTTAGAATGTACCTTTAGAGTGCTTTATTAGAACAGGTACGAAATACTGTACTAAATACTGTACTAAATACTGTACTAAATACTGTACTAAATACTGCCTTCATGGTGTTCTGCAGCATATTGCTATTAATGCAGTACTGAGTACTGCCCTGTGTTCTGTTTCAGGCTGGCATCCCGCCCAGGGCGTACCCCTGCATTGTGCCCCATGCTGCCTGGGATAAGTTCAGCCCCCGCCCCCACCCCCCATGACCCTGACCAGCGGTTAGAAGATAGATGTAAAAATGTACAGACTGTAGAAGCAGCCAGCAACAGCAGAGAAGGGGAACAAAAACCAGCTCGGTGGGATTTGTGAGAGAACAAAGCTCAGGGGTCCAAGGTCATGTGGCTGCCCACTCCTCTGGGCACTGTTAGCCATAAAAGTTGTACTGCGTGGCCCAAATAGTGCCTTGACGAGGCCTTGCCAAATACTGCAGTACAGCCATCCATCCGCCTTACATTCCTGTCACCCTGCTCCGGGTCAGGTGGGGCCTATCGGCGACAGCACAGCCTGAGCACTCTGGAGCAGATGCCAGTCTGTCGCAGGGCACTTTCACACAACACTGGCAATTTATACACGCGGAACTGCATGTCCTTGGATTAAAGAAGAAACCTGCATGACACAGAAGAACACGTACTGTACCCACCACACACAATGCAGAGGTAAGGGTCTGTCTGTCTGTCTGTCTGTCTGTCTGTCTGTCTGTCTATCTATCTATCTATCTATACTAAAATCCTTTACCGCTGTACTAAATACTGTACCAAGTACTGTATTAAGTACTGTGTTTATGGAACTGATTTAAATACTGTGTTAAATACTACCTTTAGAGAATTCCTAAATGCTGCATGAAATGCAGTATTAAACCCTGTGTTTAGAGCATTATACTAGATGCATTCTGTAGATAGTGCCTCTGAATAATGTGTTTGTGAGGAATGGTTTGGGTTTGAATTCTCTGACCTGAGAGGAAAGAACCTCAGTGTCTTCATCACAGACTCCTCATCAGCCAGCTAAGGTCTGACCCAGATCTTGCCCCATCCAGCTCCTGCTTCTCTTCTCACATTGGCTCAGGTTTCCCAGGCCACTGGAAAGCCTCCACTGCTCTGAAGGCATTGGCTAAATATTTTCAGAGAAAGTGCAAAGGTCACAGGCTGCCGTAGGGATGCGCTGGAGAGATCCTGGGGGCCCTGAGCACATGAACAGGAAGCGAGGGTACGGAGCCTGGGCTCTGGGATGGGGGAGGGAGGGCTCTGGATTGTGATGTAACGCGAGTAGGAGACAGGGAGGTTCTTGGCTCTGCAGGAATACACTCCTTTGTCTGAAAAGCAGAATTAATTGAAAAACAACAAACCGGAGGCACAAAGTGTCTTTGTTTCTACTAATTGAGTCGGACGCAGAATTCCTGGAAGGCCACTTACGTTGCCCGCATTCACCGCAAGGTAGGGTCCATCCCACCACTGGTCAGCTTCAGAAGCCTCATCCAGACTTAAATAATGGTTGGGAAAAGGGAGTCATCTGACAGGCCAAAATGTCTCTGCCAGTATGCAAGACTGAGCTGTGTTCTTAGAGAAGGGCCACCGCTGTGCGTTTTTGTGTAATAGTCAGGTTTTTTGGATCCAGATTTACTGCGTTCTTCGGCTTGTTCAGATGGCTGGCGGCCGGACATGGACTGTGCCGATGTTTTCCTTTGCTCTCTGCCAGATCCACTTCCTCACACCCTGACTCCTTAGGGCGTTGTGATCCGGGGGAGGCGTGCCTCCTGCTTGCCCCCCTCAGGTCCCCACGATCCAGGGGAGATGTTCCTAGCATCCTCGCCACCAGGGTCTGCGTGCTTTTAAAGAGATACTGCTCACATACCTCAGGTCCAACGTGACAGGGTGGGAATCACGTCAAAATGATGTCATTCGCAAAGCTCTGGGTGGACAGCAGCAAAAGGCGACGGTCTGTTTGAGGGAGCCCAGGACGGCTGTCAGTGTAGCGTAACACAAGGACAGTGAGGAGGAGAAAGCCAGACATGTGTTATGATTTAGTCAAAAAGTGTGGTCGTAGAAAATTGAAGGATATTGCTCCAAAATCATATGCAGAGAATCTTTCCTATGTCGGTGCCCATCACCTGGGGTCAGTCCGGATGGGTGGTCTGCCCTCGTCTTTCCAGGCCCCAGTGTATCAGGTTGCAGCATAGCCGGCGTCGTGCCAGCAGTCCCGGGGCTCGTCACTGCATCCCCATAGGCACCGCCTTCCTTTTGCAGTTCCTTCACAGCAGAATCATCCGCTGGTCAAATTCCTCACCAGATGCCTTTGGCATAACTCCTGTAACGCCATCATTTCACCGCGTTCATGGATGAATTCTTTCTCTGCCCTCTGAATTTGACTATTTCTACTTGGAGTTCAAGAAATCCAAGACATATCAATTATAGGCATATCTGTCTATAATTAATTTTTTATTTTATTGCACAGCATGGTGGCTTGACGAGTCGCACTCTTGCCTAGGTACCTGCAACAACGGGGCACTTCAAGCCCACCTCTGTTCTGTGGGTGTAGGTAATACGTGGAGGTTGTAGATAATCTCCTCACATTGTGTCTTGTTGATGTTGATGTACAGTGACCATAAAGAGGACATTCTTCTAGAACATTCAGGCTTCTGTTTGGGCCATCAGCCCTATTAATTGTTGTCGTAATTGCGTCCATCCACCTTATTGCTGGTTGTTCTATCTCTCTTTCTCCTTGGATGTTTCCTTTCTTATGACCTTCCCTTCGCACAGGAACCTCAGGCCTAATCTGACCCCCACTTGCGGTTTTCCTGTATTCCTATATTTGTCCATTTGCTTTATGTTAACTATCTAACCTGCTGCCATTGCTGGCTGTTTCCCATGGCTGTGACCTTATTAAATATGCCGTGTTTGCGGATGTTCTGTGGGAGTGACGTTTTCTCTCTATTCTCCCATCTTTGCTTAATCTTCCTTCCCTCAGTTATCTGCCAATTCAGATCTCTCAGCAAACCCACTCAAACTTCTTAGTCTCAAGAGTCACAGAAAACAGCCCTTGTTTTTCATAGTTTATTCCATTTTCAGTGGTTTTGTGGATGCAATGTTAGTATTTGCTTTTCCTCTTAGCTTTTTGGTAAATACAGATGTGATACTTGAGAAATTCGAAAGGACTCTTATTAAAACATGATATAAAATGGAGTGTGCCACAATGGATAAGACAAACCCGTGGCTTTATGATATTGGTGGTTATTAAGTGAATTAAACACACTTATGAGTTGGAAATGCATTTTTTTGTATTTCGTCATTAATCGGTTGTTCTTATCTAAAGCAACTTATAGTTACCACTCACACATGCTCTTTGGGATTCAAGCCCACAACCCTTGCATTGCTAGTGCAATGCTATACTTGTTGAGCTACCTGTCCTCCTCCTGACTTGGCTTTGTAACAGACTTGCCTTCCTTGGGTCTTAGTCATTGACTTACCATCAACTGGAAAAAGAGTTTGACTTTTTATATAGACCAGACTCTCAGTTACACTCACAAAAAAATTTCTTTGTCTTCCAAAAATGATGGCTCCTTCATCAAGAGGTTTCATCAATGCGTATTTGTGTGAAGGCCTCACCTTGTGCTTAGATGTCCAACAGAGGCCACTTTCATGCATTCTTGCACTTCACCTGCTTTCACTGCGTACAGAGCTTTCGAATGCTGACACCCTCACTTCCTGTTATGTCGCCCCCTGACCTTAACCATTAATTTGCAGTCACTGCTGGAAAAAGTTCATTGTGACTCATGTATTAATAGGCAGAATGTCCTGTCCTTCTGACTGTAGTAGATAATATAATGTCACAAGATGTCTGAATTAGTGGCCGCGATCCCAGTGCTGAAGTTGGCTGGCCTCCTACCATCATCTGTTCAGCCTCCAAGTTCTTGTCTAAGAATAAATCAAAATATATCTGTTTGGAACCAGGCCACAAATTAATAAGGAGCTTCTGAATTAAATGTGCACCATTCATAGTGTGACCTTGCAGGAAGGCGCTGTTAACTATATCATGGAAGACCTTACATTTTATTTTTATTTTAGCAGGTGCATTTATCCATAGTGACACAACTGAAAAAGCAGAGTAAGCCAGTACCTGGAGTAACTGGGGAGTGCTCGACACCTTGCTGAAGAGCCCAATGCGGAAATCATTCTACTGATCACAGAACCGGAACCAGAGACCTTGGGTCTGATCATTGTTGTGATCCCAACCTCCCGAGCCACACCCCACCTCAAACACTTGAGTGTCTCTAAACATGACCAACAATCAGTAAGTTGTCTGCAGTCAACAGCTGTGTGTCCATCCCTCTAGCTGCCCTGTTCTTTGAGGTGAATCACTTGTTCAGCTTTGATAAGTTGCGAATGACCCTTAATCACAATCACAGGGCTGCTCTCCTACATCGTTGACTGTTCTGTTGAATGCTGAGGAACACCGTACTGACAAAAGAAGATGAGTACGCTGTTAATGATAATGGCCAAGTTAGTCATCATTAATTGTCTTTCGTATGTGACCCCTGACCATGGAGACGCCCCCCCATCTCCCTGTCATTTCCGTTGTCCTCCCCAAGCTCATTTTCTCGATCGGCATTCAGGAAGACAGAGATTATGTTCAGTTTTTTTCCAGTAAACAGGACACGTCCGCCTCTTCTGAGAGTTATATTTACAGTCATGAAATTCAAATGGTTCATTTACTGGGACAAGGGGCACTTTAGATGGAGCTGGAGATTGTGATGGACAATCACGCCTCTTGAGAAGTATCACTTAACCTGCCTTGTCTTGCACACACACACCCAAACACACACAGACACATGGCGAAAGACATGGACAGATATCCATCTGTACAGATAGAACACATGCAGGCTGGTGTCACGGAACACAAATACCTTGGTGAGGAGACACAGGCACGATAGACACACTAACACGGCTTCTGAACAACATAAGAGGAAATGTAGCCTTTCCATATCCCTGCATTTCTATGTAGTTCCCTAGAAATCAATTCCAACAAACTGTTAGCAAACAGAACGGCATCCATTACCTACATACAAGAAATATGAGATCTTGTACATACTTCAGCGCTTAATTATAACTTCTTATGTCACAAAATTCGTCTCATAGGATAAGATGTGACTTGCCCATGCTCAGATTTCCTCTTGCTCTGTAACAATAAATACTATTTTGTACATGAAAGACCATAAGCTGACACGCCTATTATTTAATTTCAGCAGTGTTAATAGACATGGAGACTTACTTCCTCACAGTCCTGACCAGAGTCACGTACAGGCACCTGCACTAAACCCAGAGGTGAAAAAAGTGCTCAGTTTTCATATTTAATAGATGTACAGACACCACACTAAAATGTTACTCAGGTAAAAGTACTCAGTTTTCATACTTAAGTACAATCATTCCTGGCACAAAGTGTGACATTGCAGGATGAATGTCTTCTAACACAATTGATATATTAGTACCCAAGTCCAATACAGCACTGATTTGCATTTGTTTTTGCATGATTACGGTGGGAGAAAAAAGACCGCGAACTACAACACGATATGGTCTTAGCGAGAAACGCTACTTGTAGTAAACAGCTGTGTGACTCATGCACGAATCATTCTTTTGAACTGGTTTGTTTCGGTGAAATGGTGAGTGGTTTTCAGATTTAAAAGAAGCAAACTTTTTGTGCATCCACATATTACACAGGTCAAAGTCTAAAAATATTTGACAAATTATCATGTGAAGCGCAGAAATGTTTTTCAATCCACGTCCATTTGCTTTTCATAGACTGTGTGCCGCCATGTCGCCATGATTGCCCCTCCGCGTACCGTAATGCCCTGTGTTTGTGCTGTATTCATGCCCGGCCCGCGTGGCAACTGTGACTCACTACTCCCAACTAATGATGACAAAAATGACACTTCATAAACCGATTGCTGAATTTTCTGACCTTATTTGATGGTGCTCTGTTCAAAAGAGGGTTCAAACATGTCGCAAAGTAAACCAAGAGCACCATAACGTAAGATAAAAGAAAGATTTATAAGTGATTTATAATTTTGCTTTCAGTTCAGCCTTCCAGACTATGTTTCTGACACCCCAAATAACTTCTTCGGGAGCACAATATTTCCTGAGGTGGTACAGAGTGTAAGAAGTTTATGAACCTCTGCTTTCGATGGCCTGCAACATGCGTTATTTTTGACTCGAAAATATAAGGCTGCCTTAATTAAATGCATCTTCTGCCGCATCTTCTGCCGCATCTTCTGACCACCGATCTGAGGAAGTGCCTGATGGTTTGGCGTCTGACTCGGTAGCTCTGCTAGATGCATCCTGCAGCTGAATGCAAGTTACTGTGGTTGGTGGGCGTTGGCCAGTGTCTCTCATTCACGCTTTGTCATGTGACCCTTTGACCTTTTTTACAGATTAAGATAGACAGATAGAAGTAACAAAGTATACAATTCCTGAAATTAATAATACTTAAGTAAAAGGACTGTTCCTTAAAAATACTTTAAAAGTACAGTTTCACAAAAATGTACTTGCTTGCAGTAATATGGGTAAATTTACTCCATTACTTCCACTCCTGACTAAATCACATTCTTCATAAACACTATGCAAAGATCATCTAAGTCTTCAGGGCACTATATTAGGGTACTATGCAGAGATGTTGTAGATAGAGATCATGCTAGTCTTCAGGGCACTATATTAGGGTACTATGCAGAGATGTTGTAGATGAAGATCATTCTAGTCTTCAGGGCACTATATTAGGATGGTATGCACATCCTGTGCTAGTCTTTAGGGAGCTATATTAGGCCACTATGCAGACACTATGTTAGACTTCAGGGAACTATATTAGGGTGCTATGCAAAGATTACTCCAGTCAATAGGGCACTATATTATGCCACATTATGACTGTCTTTTGCATCCTTATTTTCATTGCTGATCTGGAACCTGTTCTTTTTTGAGAATATATTTCGTTTATCATGGGATGGACCTTCTCAGGTGCCTGACACCTAACAGTGAGCAAAAGTGGCACCCAATCTCTTATGATCAACAGGAAGAAAGACTGTTTCAGGGGACGATGAGGATGCCACATGTCCACCATGAAGCCTTCCACACACTCAAAAACGATACAAAATTACACATAATTGCTGCAGAACCAGACAGGTATAATCGGTGTCCCAGCAAAACATTTGTTTTCCTCCTACTCAGTAAACTTTGTGAAGCTGCAGAGTAAATAAACAGACTGAAACAAAGCCTCATACAGACAAGGGCACAAGGACGCACACACACACACACACACACGCGCACACACACACACACGCACACACACACACACACACGCGCACGCACACACGCGCACGCACACACGCGCACACACGCACACACACACGCGCACGCACACACGCGCACA
>JAODJX010000041.1:16996349-17016293 GCA_026776945.1 Isichthys henryi
TAAAATGCACCAATCGGAGGTGGGGGGGGGGGGTCTGGTGTTAAAATTTGGTGATGAGGGGTGCTGGTGGTAAAAGTTGCCAAGTGGTCAGATTTGTATAAGTTTAACTGTTTTGCTGGCCGGGGCCCCAGATTTTGCCAAGGCTCCAGGCTGTAGCAAACACAGCCTGGCCACCCTCCTCTTCCTTCCACATGGCGTCAGCTAAGCCTGGCTTGTGCAGTCGGCCTTCTCTGCTGCACCCTTTTATTTCATCTATATTACACTGTAAATCACACAATGTCCCAGCAACATTTATTCTTCAATATCCTCACAGACTCTTCAGTGGAATGAATCTGGTTTCGGGTGTTTCCCCTGATCTCCAGCTGTCAGCAGCTCCCGATAAATGTTCTGACTCTGGCCAAAGTCAGCCGGACTCATTATGATTCGGTTGTGCTGGTGAAACTGCACATAAAATTAGAATCTTTTGATTTCTTTGGCCGTGGTACGTGAAAACTTTTTGTTTGCGCAAGTTTTAAATAAAAAATGTAAATAGTAGAAAACTCACACGGAAAAAGAAATGGAATGTTTGGCCACAGATAAAAACATGGTTTTTCGGAATAACTTAGAGCCTGGAGCCTTTTCTGAGAAGCAGAGAAACAGACGAGTAACTGCTGCTGTCAAGTCAAGTGGAGATTCTCAAGTGATTCTTACTGCAAAAACGAAGCCTAAAGTTGGTGAAAACACTTCACCTGCTGAGGCCCGTAGGTCTAGAACAGGTACTGTAGCCTCATATCAGTGCTGTGAATGTGACGGCTACTTCTCCCTTGAGCCTCACACTATTTCCTACTTAAACTTGCTGCTCATTGCAGCTTGAATCATTTCAAGCTCTGTGGCACCACGCCTCAGTCTCCAGCTGAGGCTTCTGCAGGACATACATCTTTATTCCAGCATCTCGGTTTCCATGTTCAGTCTTAGTCTCAGGTCTCAACCGGGAATTTCAGGAAGTAAAAAATGCAGCGTGACTTCCAATCTGGACAATATTTTATGTCCATCATCAAAGGGTGTTGATAAGATATTTATTTGATTTTATCAGATTTCGGGTGTTTCTGCCATGGATTGTGGGCTAGTGTGCATGGCTGGGTGGGGGGCGGGGGTGTCTAGCCTATTGTCTTATGTAGATTGATGTAAAATGATCCAGTTCCCACAGAAGTGTCAGTGAATTACACACAGTGATCAGCAAACATCTTCATACCCACAGGACAAGAGGGCAATATCTCTATTGAAATGAGAGGACACAATGCCTAGGTTAGTGTGTGAACACAACAAAGTATCTGTCTCTAATGAAACTTCTAATTGTGGCACAGGTGTGGTCTTGTTGGGGAAAATTATATTGCTACAATATTTCAGGCTGTTGACCCTTAATGTAAAGCTTTTCCCCATTATCACATGCTATCCTGCTCAGGGTAAAGCTAGTGACACCGAGAGTCATGGACTACCTCTGCGACACCGAGAGTCATGGGCTACCTCTGCGATACCGAAAGTCATGGACTACATCTGTGACACCGAGAGTCATGGACTACCTCTGCGATACCGAGAGTCATGGACAACCTCTGCAACACCGAGAGTCATGGACTACCTCTGCGATACCGAGAGTCATGGACTACATCTGTGATATCGAGAGTCATGGACTACATCTGTGATATCGAGAGACATGGACTACCTCTGCGACACTGAGAGTTATGGGCTCCCTCTGTGACACCGAAAGTCATGGGCTACCTCTGCAACACCGAGTCATGGACTACCTCTGCGATACCAAGAGTCATGGACTACATCTGTGATATCGAGAGTCATGGATTACATCTGCAAAACCGAGTCATGGACTACCTCTGTGATATCGAGAGACATGGACTACATCTGCAACACCGAGAGTCATGGACTACCTCTGTGATATCGAGAGTCATGGACTACATCTGTGATATCGAGAGACATGGACTCCCTCTGTGATATCGAGAGTCATTAAATCTCTCTGCAACACTGACCGCCACAAAGAATAATGCAGGAAAGTGCACAGAAGACCCCAAACCACATAAACCATCTAAACTGTGGCTTCCTAACCTTCTGATAAAACTTTTCACCCTGAAGAAGGAGATGCTTGTGGGAAAACATGTCGATTGGGGGGTGCTGATGCTGTTAGATTGATTGATGGGGCAGGTTTAATAGGTTTAACCATAAATTTTTTTTCACTATGATCAGAACATCAGGGGTCATTTAATAAAGGTGTGGCTTAAAAATATATAGTACATTTTGGGAGATTAACCAGCCTTGTTCAAATATCCCCAGTGTTCCACAGCTTGGGAGGATACTGGGGGGTTGGGAACCATCAACCAAGGCAACTCAGGAACTGCTACCTAAGCAACTCGGAGAGACAGATGCAAAGCGGGAGGAGTGCAGCACACAGCACAGCTTCCACAGAGAGGGCAGGGGAAGCGAAAGGGCAGCACGATGTTTATATACCACTCTCTCGATTAACTAACTTGCTGACAGATTAGCTTATGAGGAGATGTCAGCTTCTCCGTCAGTGTCTCCCACACAGTGGAAATAAGCAGACTGTTTGTGTGCACACAGCTGTGTGTGTGTGTCTGCGTTAAAAGCTGTGAATCTGGGCTTTGATATTACATTTAAGTAGGATTACTGGTGTGGACAGGTCTCTGCTTATAAGTCTCATGTAAAAAAAATAAATTCTGAAGGTTAATCAATGAATGTTGATCCTGAAAGTTTTGCAACATGAATCTGTCATGTGTTCAGTTCAGTGGCATCGTAAAGACAGGGGGACACTTTACATGCAGACAGTGACCTTGGTGTTCAGTTACTCCTTATCCTTTTGACAAGTGAATAATGGAGCGGCTTCCTTCCTTCTTAAGTGCTCCCAGAAGGAAGGAGTCCAGGCGAAAGCAGAGGGAGAGGGGAGGAGAGCAGAGGGAGTTCAGGATTGCACTTGGGCGTTTTTTCATACCAACATACCTTCTAGATGCTTCACCCCGGTATACTGTACGTTATATGACGTCATTACGGAATCAGAGGGAGCCTAAATGGGCTCATCGGGTGTGGAAGCTGAGTGCCAGGGAAACGAGGAAACGACTCCTTCTTTAAGAGTTAAACCAATCACCCTTCGATTGTTGACAGCACTCCATTTCCTCGTTGTCACATTTCCACCCCTTAACGTAGTTAACTTAAATACTTACAGCAATGTGACTATAAACACATAAGAACTTGGGAATGATCAATGTGAATTATATGACATATTAGTCCTGCTTGCAAACAGTCACCATAAGCAAATGATTTCTTTTCTACTTCCAAATAATTATTCTCTTGGCTAAGTTCCCTGCTGTAATAAATTCTTTTAATTTTAGATTTGTATTTTTCATCATTAATAGTTTTTTTTGAAGTGGTAACATCTGTGTTTGAGATTCATATGCAAAATGCTGTGCGCTACAGTACACCACCTCAATGCTGCGTTTGTATCAATTTAATTGAAGGAGGCTCAGCTGTACTTTTGAGAATATTAAAAATAATACATTTGGGACTTCTAAGTACTGGGGTTTACCGTAAGTACTGGGGTTTACCGTAAGTACTGGGGTTTACTGTAATAAGGTCATACCAGCCAATACCTGGTCAGGCTTCATGTCCTCGCGCTTCCCTGCCTCTCTCCAGCTCCTTCCGACATGACAAGTGGCCGCTGCTGGATCATGTGACTTGCCACGTCCCCTTGCCCTCCTGAGTGTTTTCCAGGAGAAGATCGAGAGGCGTGATCGAAAGCACAGGGAGGCTGTTTTTCAGGGCGGTGACACCGCTGTGTCACCCGCGAGGCGGACACTTGGCCAGATCTGCCCCCTTTCGAGGCAATGCAGCGCTTTGTGAAATTGGCAGCAGACATTTGTCCATTTCAGGGGTTCTGCCCATAGCAACCATGCAGAACCATGTGTCCCAGGGCTGGTGGGCCCCGTTTACAGCGTTGAGCCCCAGCCAAGGCAATTAAGAGCCCGTCAAGGGCCTGAAAAGGAATGTTTTCCATCCTGGAAATTTATGTACATTTTTATACTGTTATAAATCGCAGCCTATCGATATATTATAATATTATTCCGAAATAAAATAAATAAGATACACATTTTTATTAACGTGTGTTGCAATGCAATATTTATAACAAGTAATCTCTTCTCAAGATAAAATACTATGGGGTGTAACCCAGATGGTACAAGTAAGTTGTGAAGTCAGCCTGGTTGGTTATAAGTCTTTTCTGTTATGTTTGATTTTTCATTGTCTTTTGTCTGTTTATGTAGAAAGACGAGATTATTCAGTGTTTCAGTGGCTGAGCTTTGTAAAGGGCTAGTTGTATGTCAGCATAAGGTAGCACACAGGCAAACGTCATAAACTTGAAAATGCATATAGCAACATGCTTTATATTATTATATGTAGACACAAAGATTTTGCTTATGCAAAATATTATATGAAGGCATAGCTAAAGCTCTCCAAACATGTGACACCTACAGTTACTTTATGCAACTGAAATAAACATGCCGATATATAACATCGGCAAAGAGAAGAACTGACTGAGTGCTGAGAGAGCAAGAGACGGAGAGAGAGAGACAGAGAGAGAGAGGGAGAGAGAGACAGAGAGGGAGAGAGAGAGGGAGAGAGAGAGAGAGAGTCAGACACTCTCCCAGTTTATACATTCAGAGGTCATCTCTTGAAACTCAGCATCAGTGTCCTGATATAAGGAGCTCAGACATCTAAAAGTCACGGTAGGTAAAAGTAGGAACAGGCCAGGGGCTGCCAAAAATGGATGCCTCAGATAGTACGGTTTGCAGTTATCATGAAAACACAATGTACTGTATCATTTACAGTATATGGCATTTTGGTATACTGTGTGCAGCGTTTGGTGACTGGGTGAGGTGACCTCCCTAATCCTCTGCTCCCAGTCCTTCCTCACTGTCCCACCATTTCCAGAATGTTCCTCATCATCAGATACCTGCCAGAGTGAAGCCTTTACTCCCATGTGCTGCTGTAGACCAAATGCTTTCACCTGATGCTTTTCTTCCAGACATTAGAGCTTCAAGGTAAATAAACGCTGCACAAGCTCAGACGTGCCCCTTCCATAAACCCTACTGACCTCTAAACCAGATACATCCATGGCAGATCACTATGACATGATGCTTGACGACATTTAAGACTGTTTAGGACTAAGTTAACTTTATGGATTACATTATATTTTCATTGCTCTGTTGCTTGTAATTAAAAATACATAAAAATAGATGAACGGTTAAAATGAAATGTCACCTGTGAAGCCTGTGGTGATTTGTGGGTATTTGAGATCTGCCAGGCACTCTGAGCTGCAATAAAATGAAAAGTATAAAGCCCTGGCTGAATGAATTTTATCACTTTACTGTTTATTATGGTCCTTCCCAGCATCGTTACCCCATGTTCTCCCCGGAGTGCTTACAAGTGTGCACATGAGCTGAGCAGTAGGGTGGCTGTCAGGACTGTCGGTGCTGGTCAGCAGGGTGGTCTATGTTGGGGCTGAGGTGAGTAGTGGACCGATGGTCTTTCATTCAGGTCTCTGTCAGGACTGTCAGTGTTGGTCAGCAGGGTGGTCTATGGTGGGGCTGAGGTGAGCAGTGGGATGGTGGTCTCTGTCAGGACTGTCGGTGTTGTGGTTGAGGTAAGCAGTGGGGTGGCGGTCTTTCATTCAGGTCTCCATGAAGACAGTCAGTGTTGGTCTGTGGTGGGGCTGAGCTGAGCAATGGGGTGCTGGTGTTTCATTAGGGTCTCTGTCAGGACCATTGGGGTCGGCTAGCAGGGTGGTCTGTGGTGGAGCTGAGGGGCATCTCTCATGCTGGCTGGCAGATTGTTCTGGAGGGTAGGTCTCTATTATCTGAAGCAGTACTGTGAATGGAAGAATTACTTGGTGTTCTGATCTCTGAAGGTCTGCTTCATACTGCACCTCAGTCAGCTCTGACGTGAAAGAAGGGGCCTGGTATTACGAAGCTGGTAAACAGAGTCAGCACTGAGCATGATTTATACTTTGTATTGCAGATACCGCTACAGCATGTTGAATTGCTGTATGGTGGAGAGTATACAATTCATGCTTCTCGAAAGTGGGCGGAGTCTAATAGATTATAAGCAAATGCATATGTAAATTTTTCTCTGAAATGAAAGACTAGAACTGTCATGGCTGCTTGTTGTCAACTGAACTCAGCAAGGTCTTCTAGCATCCAAAGATACATGTGGATAGGCTGTGTGGTCACTCAGATACAGCTTTCAGTCGATGTGACACCCTGAGGAGGTTCATCTTAAAGCCTCGTTCATACTCCACTTGCCCACATTGCTGTACGTCGACCATGACTGTCTGTGTACACAGACAAATGTAGTATGTACACAAATGGCTGTGGACTCAACTGTGCACTCACCATAAAAGCTTGGGCAAATGAAGTATGAACTAGGCGTCAGTAATTATCGGGTCATGTGCTCAATAAATGTCATGCACACTGCAGCCCAGGGAGCAGTGCTAACTGCTGCTATATCCCAGAAACTACACTGCCTGGCCAAAAAAAAGTTGCACACTTTAATATTTCATTGGATGGCTTTTGTGCTTTGATTATGGGGCACATTCATCAATGTATTATTTCCATGTGTTGATGCAAGATCTCAACATTTTTTTCGTTCAGATTTGCCTTCATTTCTTGTTGACATCTGGTATGGATGATAGGTGAGTTGACCCACTCTGTAAAGCCATTTTCAGCACATCCCAAAGATGTTCAGTGGGGTTAAGTTCAAGACTCTGTGGTGGTCAATTTATGTGAGAAAATGATTCCTCATGCTCCCTGAACCACTCAATGACAACACTGAACATGGAACATGCCCTGCCATTAGTAAAGGAAATATCCATTGATGGGAGAACCGGGCCATTCAGTAGATTCAGGTACTGGGCTGACATCACTTTATTGCTGCTTAACGTTGCTGAGCTGTAATAAGTACTCTTAAGTACTTTCTGATTTAAATTCGGATGGTGACTTTTTTTTAGCCAGGCAGAATACTCGTCTGCTTTTTAATGCTTCTCTTGAAAAACTGCTAAAAACATGGTAATGTGACATAACAAAAATGTAATAAAACTATGAAAATGTTTGCATGAAAATCAGAGGAAACAGGCAATGAATTTAGATGCTGAGCTGCAGCCTACTGGGAGCCGTGAACACAATATCCAGACTGACACTCAGATCGGCCAGAATACAGCAGCAAACCTGGACGCCTTTCATACATGGTAGCTTTTAGCTCAGTATGAATGCAGCCAAAATCTATAGAAAACAGCCAGTCAATGCAAACTTGACTATTTATCTGTATGTTCGCTGTACAATCTGCTCACCCAGATTTTACCACATGATTTAACAACATGCAGGTCTTTTTTATAATGATTTTAATCTCAAGATATTGTAACTATATGAGACAAGATTCTTATACAATCCAATAAGGGATTTTCAGTTTTCAATGATGGGCTAATTTTTCAGCATCCCACCCCAGCCTCTGGACCAAACCCTGACAAATGTGAGGGGATAGACTGACCGGGAAGGTGTTCAGATGTAATCTGTTAGACTCTCATATTAAACATATAATGAGCCACCGAATTTTGGCGTAAGTCTGACTGATCGAGCCTCCAAGGCAGGGAGGAGTTTTGGGAACAGGCCTTATCCAGAACTAGGCTGGGAACCATTGGGTGTGGTTAAAAGGGACGGGTTTGATTTCCCATAACAACCGTCTCCGCGACAGCGTGTTGATGGGAAACAGACAAGAATGTCAATGCCAGTCAAGAAAGGGGAAACAATAGAATTGTTTTCATTGTCATTGTATATGTGCAATGAAACTGTAACTTGGCCTTTGGATGAGGTGGCCTTACATTCACAGTTACATTGATATATTTTAGCATTACAAGCATGCAGCTGTCAAGGAGCCAACTTAGGTATCAGTGGAGCCACGACCGAGCTTCTAGGGAATGACCAATAAGCAGAACAACTTCGCTTTGGAACAAAAGCTACGCAGAGCATTTCAAAACCTTGATAGAACATCAGAAGAGCTCGTCAGATCAAAACAGCACAAGGATTCGTTATCGCTCAGTTTGACGTGGGGGAAGCGATCACTTCACTTACATGTAGAAACATGCAGAGATGCCACATGAATGGTCTCAAGAAAACTGATGCAAATTCCACAGAGGCTGAGCTACTTTAACGACTGAAGAACTGTTATGATCTCTAGAAAGGGGACACAGTGAAGAACCTTTGATGTCAGGTGACCCTTTGATATTTTTACTACTCCAGGCCCACATGATGGCTCGAGGTGGGACATATCAAACATCTGCGGTTCTCCTCGGCTGTACAGCTTTGTTTTGTCCTGGAGCCTCATTGTTGCTCCTCTTTTTTGAAGCGTCCGCATGAGGGTCTCCTTGGCTCGGTAAGGGTGGGTCATTTGATTTCCTGCAACATCTTTGTAGATTAAACCTAGTCAGCTGGAGACATGCTCCAAGCACAGACACCCTCCCCAGGTGAGGGGCAATAGGGAAATGAAAAGACTGAAAGCGGGGAGGTGGATTCATCAGGGTACCGCCATGACTGACCACTATTCTTCTTAATTAATTGCATATCTGACTCTACTGAAGAGTAGTGCAATGTCAACAATGAAATTCAATCACTAGTTCTTGTTAAGAACAGCAAGGACCCAATCAAATGAATACAACAGAGGTCTCATATCACACATCTAACCTGCATATGAGCCTTTACCATGAACATCATACGCAGCTCTTAGTCTCTCCATGAACCTTGTTTTTACACCAGGACTTCATTAGGATACAGGGGCGTCATATATTTCCCAATGGCTTTCGGATTTTTTCATCTTTAAAGGCTGAGATTGGAAACTCCAGTCCTCCACAGGGGCTCCTAAACTGCACAATTCTCTTGTTGACTCACTCTTCTTTTTCAATCACACGTTTCTCAGGCTCAATCAGGCTGAATGAACTGGTATGGACTGGAGTGAAACCCAGCAAACACACAGTTAGTCACAGGAAGACAGGAGTCCGTCTACAGCTCAGTCACTCCTGATGTCAAGGTTACTGCTCACTTTGACTAGACTGGTTATGGAGATTCATACCCTGTGCTTAGAGATGTAGACTGGCTATGGAGATTCATGCACAGTGGTTACGGGTTCATGCACTGTGGTTAAAGCTTCATTCACTGTGGTTACAGGTGTAGACTGGCTATGAAGATTTAAACATTCTTTACGTTGGACGTAAAGGCCTGGCTCGCAATCTTTTCTAGTTCATCCCAAAGGTGTTTGATGGGGTTGAGGTCAGGGCTCTATGTGGGCCAGTCAAGTTCTTCCACACCAAGCTCACCCAACCATGTCTTTATGGACCTTGCCTTGTGCACTGAGGCAGTCATGCTGCAACAGAAAAGGGCCTTCCTTTCCCAAACTGTTCCCACAAAGTTGGAAGGATATAATTGTCTAAAATGTCTTGGTATGCTGACGCATTAAGAGTTCCTTTCACTGAAACTAAGGTGCCCAGCCTAACCCCTGAAAAGCAACCCCATGCCATTATCCTTCCTCCACCGAACTTTACAGCTGGCACAATACAGTCAGGCAGGTAACGTTCTCCTAGCATCCACCAAACCCTGACTTGTCCATCAGACTGCCTAACATAGAAGTGTGATTTGTCACTGCACAGAACATGTTTTCACTGTCCAGTGACGCTTGGCGTTGTGCTTGGTGAAGTGAGGCTTGCCTGTAGCTGCAGGGCCATGGAAGCCCATTCCATGTAGTTCCTGGGGCGGAGTGTTTGTGCTGGAGTTAATGCCAGAGGAAGTTTGGAACTCTGCAGTTATATCAACAGAGCGTTGGTGACTTTATGCACTATACGCCTCAGCACCTGGCGAACACGCTCTGTTACTTTACATGGTCCCCCTCTTTGTGGCTGAGTTTCTGTTGTTCCTAAACATTTCCACTTTGCAATAATACCTAGCAGAGAAGAAATTTCATGAACTGACTAATTGCAAAGGTGGCATGCTACGACAATACTACGATTGATTTCACTGAGCTCTTCATAACAACCCGTTCTTTCACAAATGTTTGTAAACTTGACTGCATGGCTAGGTGTGTGCAATAGGTGTGAATTAAACACCCAAATAGTTACAGACATAGACTGGTTATGGGGATTCAGGCACCATATTAACAGACATAGACCAGTTATGGAGATTTGTGCACTGTGGTTACAAACGTAGACTGCTTATGGAGACTCTTCTATGTCCAAACTTGCAGTGACTGCCTCCAGGCTCTGTGTGTCGCCTTAATGCTTTACACAAGGAAAACAAATAGAAATGAAAAAAAGTTGGAAACATCTGGTTGTCATTTGGACTTCACTTAAATATTAACATGACCCCCCCCCCCACCCCCCACCCAGAATCTAGAGAAGCAGAAGCTCAGTCTATGTGCAGCATATCGCGGGCGGCTGGGTTACGATACCATCACTAGCCAGCCTGATGCATCTGTGAAATGAATGAGAAAAAGACAAGACGTTACATATGGGACTTTATATAGTCAATATATAATTTTAAAATTATATTTTTACCAAGGCTTTCAAAAGCCAAGTGTAAAGCTTTTCCTATACTGAACAGTCAATCACATCGACATGCAGATCACAGCTTGTCTACAAACACACGAGTTCAATTTTCATATTGAACTGCACTCACTTATGCTTGAGATCCCAGCCTAATCTACTTCCTTATGGAATTTTACTGGGAATTTTCTGACTGTTTGATTGCTGAGGTCAAAGGAGCTTTTTTCCCCTTTGTCTTCGTTAGGGAGACAGCTACCCTAATTAGCTGCCTGCTTCACATGCTGGCAGCTCTTGAATGTCCGTTAACATTTCACTCTACACCTCTCTGAGTTCAAGGTACCTTTTGCAACCTATTTAAAAGCCCGGGACCTTATATAACACATTGAACACTGTGCTCAAAGGAAACAATCCCAACTTACTGACATCCGTCAACCCCTGAATTTAAAGAAAGGTCTGGAAGAAGGACTGAAGATCGTTGAGTTTAAATGGTTCCTGCAAGAGCGATTCATTGAAGAGGTCCCATAATCAAACGAACAGTTCCTCCAAGGGCATGGTGGAGTAGCTTTTAGTCTGGGGTGGGAGATGAAGGTTTTATAAGAGGAACAAAAGTCTGAATGGCAGTTCTTACAGTGGGTATCTCTGCCTTGTACACGCTATACTCCGCCTTTACTGCTTTGTTCCCTTCTGCCTTAGAATTCGATTCCAGATCCGCCCCCCCTCACCGGTCTGGCGGGCAGGCCTGGGAAAACCAGGACACCCTTTACTGCTTTTCCTTGATGTTGTATATTAGTAGATATTCCTTCAAGAAAAAATGCCCAGCTGCATTGCCTCAGGTCCATGACAAAGCGAAGCATGGCCTCATTCCCGAAGGCCTACCCTGCAATCTCAGCCATGGGGTCCTTTCTTTGCCTCTGGCCTCATCCCCGAAGGCCTGCCCTGCAATCTCAGCTGTGGGGTCCTTTCTTTGCCTCTGGCCTCATCCCCGAAGGCCTGCCCTGCAATCTCAGCCGTGGGGTCCTTTCTTTGCCTCTGGCCTCATCACCGAAGGCCTGCCCTGCCATCTCAGCCTTGGGGTCCTTTCTTTGCCTCTGGCCTCATCCCCGAAGGCCTGCCCTGCCATGTCAGCCATGGGGTCCTTTCTCTGCCTCTGGTTTTTCTGTGTTGGCTCTTGTCCAGGTCAGCTGGACACGCAGCATCTGGACAGCTATGAGGAGTCCAGCTGACAGTAGGGCCATTCCTACCCCCAGGAAGCGGACCTCCACCTGAGCAGCAGCACTGCCCCCTGCTGGTGCCGTGGTGAACTGTGTCTCCCTAGGAAAACCCCCGAAGCATATGAGTTACAAAAGAAAGGCTGTAAATATATGTTCATTTATTGTTATAAAAGGATCACATTTTTATATATATAGTATCACATTATATATATATAGTATATGCTCTGTCCATATGGCTCTTGTCGCTCAAGTTTAGCATTGTATTAATAACACAAAGGTCATGGGTTCAAATCCCAAAGTACGCATGTTGTAATCCTTCTCTCTACTCTAAGCTATTACAGAAAAAAATGTTAGACAAATAGATGATGGTGGAAGAAAGGGTTTGATATGGGGAGGCACATTGCGCAATGTAAGGGTCTATTTTTTGTGGGGGATGAATGAAGCCAAATTAAATATTGGGGAGTACACGTGCCCTCTCCCTTCTGATTCCTACGTTCCTGTATAGTAGCGTCTAGATATTAAGCTGGAGAACCTTTTAGAGGAAACGGTTTTGTTTACACAGTTAGTGAGTCTTTGTGGCCCGCTTGGTTCGTGAGAATGTTGCTGAGGGCACCATGGTAACACCTGAGAAGGCTGTGAGGAGTAAGAGGACAGGCAGCCTGGGAATGTCAGCAGTATTTTACTGTCTCGCAGCGGGAAAACGCTGACATCATGCTCAACACACTTGAACTTAATGGAATCATTTGTTACATTAGTCAGAGGCAGTCACCTGCGATGAAACAAAGAGCGGGACCAGATCGCATGACCCGAAAGGCCATTGGCCTCTAATGAACACCTATTACTGCTTTGAGGAATTAATTTCTTCTAAAATCTAATTGAGACACACACACACAAGCACAATGCGCTCATTTCATTCAAGCTAGGTAGGGACACAGACTGAGGCAGGGCAAGTTAGGGGCCACCTATTTTGCATTCGACTCCAGTATTTGTGTTTTCTTTAAACGGCTATAAACTGCCCCCAAACAAAAGCGGCCCAAGCCGTGACACCCAAGGAAGTTAATGCAAGGTTCAGCAGACGGGGGCAATTTCACGCACAATGGGAACCTACACAAAAAGGAGGGAATGTTGTCAAACACCGTTAAATGGGAGTCCGATGTGCCAAGGCTTTGTAGTGCCGTGGGTGAGGAGACGCCTGACATGAACGCTAATAGGCCCGAGCCTTGCTGGAGCACACAGCGCCGTGTGTGCACTCACAAAGGCCGCCCGAGCGCGATGTGGGCCGATGTTCTCGCATGAGGAGCGCGGACTAGAGGCTGGAAGGCGGATCCCTCGGCCCGGCCAAGATGCATTGATTCGGCGAGGAAGCCCTGCCGGTCGGCACGTAGGCCCCAGTGGGGGCATCCGACGGGAGGCATGCTGACAAGGCTGCAGGGCCAAATCTCACATGGCTGCCTCGACAAGGCCACATCAGAGCACAAGCATGAATACACATTGTAGACACTATGAATGTAATCATTCATATCTTCATCAGTGCGGAGAGGAGCTGATCGGGAGGCCTGTGAGTGGCCTTTTTCTACTCTACAAAGTCCAGTGTTTTTGATCTATGAAGTCCAGTGTTACAGCTGGCTTATTTCTGAGTCGCATTTACTAAAGAGAGGGATTCAAAGAATTCTGAATGATCACGGCCAATTGATTTGCGAGTCAGCAGCCTTGACAAGCTACTCGTCCTTCTTTGGCTTGTATTTCCATTGAGGACGCAGATCGAGTTTGAATGGACCGAATGGGTCGTCTGCACTTTTCTGTGGCATTTCTTTGGGCAGGTGCTTCATCGTCTCTGACCGAGAAGCGGCACTTTGTACCTTTAAAGGAGGTAAAAGGAGCTGGTGCTCAAGTGCTCCCAGCGCCCAACCCCCCCCCCCCCCCCACGTTCCTGCTCTGCGTGTGAGGAAGAGGATGTTGGCTTTGCGGCGGGACGTGAGGAGAGCTGGGCCATAACCCCTGGTTCTTCGTCAGGGTGGAAGGCTTCTCTGAGCACGTTCATGCTTCTTGTGTCCAGCCAACGTTTCCACACATGATGTTTTAGAAACTCAGCGGAAGTGACCGGCATTTCTGGAAAGCCACAGCAGTGACGTTAACACCCAGCACACGTCGTACAGCATGAGGAAGTCGCAACAGATGCGAAGCGCAATGAATCAGACTTTACGGCCCTACGTGACAAGCGTGGTCAGGCAGGACGTGTGGGGTGGTCATGCTTCCCGCTAACTGGTGTGGTGCGGTCAAAGCAAAAGAGACAAGGGCTAACTTACAGCTTGCGAACGTGACATTAAGCTGTAACCGCCTCACAGTCGCCATGGTGACCCATGCGACACGTCCTGCAGTCCTCTAACCCCGATCATGAGTCGTGCTCATTGAGTGCCATGTTTGATTTGAATGATGCAGGCGGTCACTGTTGTGCAGAGAGCCCCCACCCCAGACTGTGGAGTATTCCCCCCTGGCCCCAGCAATTTGGTGGTTTGGGCCTGGGGTTCATTTCCAGAAATATATATAATATATTTACAGGCCATGATGTGCTGCCCCCCCTCACTTAAAAAGTCACCACCCCCCAAATCTCCCTCCCCCCACAGGTTATTTCCAAAGTAAAAATTGTTAAATACTGAGAAGTCTGCAAGAAAAGAAAACAATTTTTGACATTTCTGACCAAAAAAATGTAATTGCTGCTACGAGGACCAGTTAGTCATTAACCCTTTCTAACTGTTCTTTGGAGAAGAAAGATGCGACACGTTAAACACAGAAACCTCCAAAGCTGAGTCTACAATCGAACAGCTTTGCAATATACAGGCAGTTCTGCAAATCCTTATATAAGTCTAATTTTATGTAAGTCAGATTTATCTTCCCATACCGTTCAGGACACCTTATAGCAAAACAATACATAAACCTAAAATATACTAGTAATCTATTCTAAAGAACACATTAAATTAATGAAAAGTCAAAGTGTAAATTTACTTAGCGCTTCCATAAACTCTACATATCTTGGGTATTTTTTGTGCAAGGCGAGAGTTGCCAGTACACATCTGCAATGAAACGTACATTCGCATCATGTGCTAACTTCCCTTTCACTTCAGAATAAGCTCCATCTGTGATTGCTTTCCCCGGAAGACCTGCTATGAATTTCTTGCCGGGTTCTAGACGTTTATGAGTCTTACCATGTCCTTCCTTCACTCACCACATTACAACACGGGTCTGTACTACATAGATCATTCCTACCCTTTAGACCCAAAAAAGGTTTAGGTTATACATTCTGACCATAACTGTCCAAATATTTATCCATCCATTTTTCATAACTGCTTGTTCAATTCAGGGTGATGGGGTTCACCTGGGGAATCTCCCAGAAAGCACAAGTCACAGGGCGCCCTGGATGGATTGATATCGCAGCACATGCTATATATTCTCACACAAAATCATGCAGTGTGGGTAGGTTAGGTGAGATACGTGGGAAAACTCTTCACACGACGAGCCGACGGTGGGAACTGAACCCACAACCTACAGGGCTACACTGCCTGGCCCAAAATGTCTGGGCACCTATTTTGTCAAACTTCAAAAACAGGTGACGGGTTTTGAGAATTCATGCTCATGGATGACATTAACAGTGGATACAAAACTGGAAAATGGTTTTTAACACAAACCATTCATGGATACTTTTCATAGCACTGGTCAATATACAGACCCGTCGCATCAAAGGAGCTCCCACAATGCAAAGAAAGAGATCTGTTTGAAATGAGCACGCTGACTCCTGCTGGCACCATACTGGCTGCACACTGGCTGCACATTTGCCTACTTCTGCCTTGTCACCATGCCTGAAACTTCAGAACATCCAGCTGTGACTCGGCTTAAATAAGGTGGTCGAGCTTATTGGGCTGCCGGGATTCCGAGTGAGGAATTCATCACTGCGAGGAGGAAGCCAAGAACAGGGACTGCATGCCTGAGGCTGAATAGTACACCTCCCACGAGGAGGTCTGCACGCAGCAGAGAGACCGCCTTGCTTGGAACTGTTCTGTGTGCCTATCACAGCATGTTCCCCTTGTTGTCTGTGGTTTATTATAAGCTAAGCAAAATCTTGGATTCAAAAATAAATATAAAATATATAAATATAAAATATAAATATAAAACAAAGATCAGGATTTTAACAAGTTCACAGGAGAATAGCGGAAAACAGATGTTTATTTTTTTTAAGAAAAAGAAAGCAGAAGAAAATCTTAACTCTTCCTATAACACTGGCTGGGATAAGTGATTGAAAGTCAGATTGATGGTTGGATGGATGGATGGATGGATGGATGGATGGATGCAGGGATGAAAAGAATCTTAACTCTCTACATCATAAGCTAACATGGAAAAAAGAATAACACTGGTGAAGAGTCTGGAACTAGTAATGAGAGACAGGGCAGACATTGTGGTGGAATCAGACCCTCTGTCAGACATTTATCAGTTCAGAGAAGATCAGGCTTGTCTTTGCAGATCTTTCCATATTCCTCCTAATGTGAGACATGTTCGGTCCTGGGCCCCCAGGGACCCCCCCCCCATTCAAGCACCTAATGTCACCAATAATCAGAGCTAAAGAGGCAAATGAAAGGAAATGAAAGAAGAGAGCAGAGAGGAGCTTGGTCATGGCAGAATCATCTGCTGCACGCTTGTTTTGGGTTTCGCATACATCACAACATGTTCGCATGAGTTTGATCTAGCTTTTCTATTGCAAAGGCATGTATTTAAGGGGAGCTGCCAAATGCCTTTGTGAGTGGAAGCGTCCTGGAAGCCTGTCACAGGCCTGCTTGTGTTGTGCCTCGTGCTTTACCGGGGAGAAGCTGTGACGGACACTTATTTAACTTAGCAATGATTGGAGATGTGTAAAATCTCAGTGTGTACACAACTGTCCCTCCTATAAAAGGAGTTTTTAATAAGTTATTCAGCAGGCAAATCCGGCAGAAAATGTTTTTTTTTTTTTATTGTTTCACTGTTTTACTGTGTTGTTCCTCTGTCCTCTACACTCTTGCTGCTGTAAGCACCACAATTTTCCCCTGGGGTCAACAAAGTCGATCTTATTTAGAATATTAAGACACTGTGAGAGATTTATTAAAAAGTTTCATATAATTAGCGCCAACTTTGTTCTATCAGTAGAACTCAGATTTAATGGAAGAAGGTTCCTGCAGCTCTTAAAACCTAAATGTAGTCTAGTCAGTTAAATTCAATTCTACAGCTTTAAGTCTTTGGCATTTTTTTGAGAAATCGACCTGGTGCAGCACTACAGGTCAGTGATAAAATGAGCAGGTCAAAGGTCGGAGTTTTAGAAATTCTTGTCTATTTGGTTTGACATAGAAATGTTACATTTGGCGCTTTGCTGACAAATGCTGCAGATTTACAAACCTTGTACTGATTTTCAGGGCAGTGAATGGCTCATTTGGCGCTATCAGGAAGACACTACTTATGAATTAGCTGTGGATTTTGTGAGATAAGCACAGAGTCATGCTGGCATCATTGTGACCGGCTTCCCTCAGTGGATCTTGGACCGATAGCAAAGCTGGGAAAGATGCTGGTTTTAAAGGACCAAGCTTTATACTGGACCTGGTTCACCACAAAATCCCCTTCGATTAAATCTCAAGCCCTTTCTTAAAAAAAATAATTCATGGCCTAATTGTATGTAATAGATTATTAAATTATATGCCTCACATCTATAAATGAACTGAACACTCGTTCACATTTTGTGACCGTTTTGTGTTTTTCATTCCTTAACACTAGAGGGCGATAATTAATCTACACTATTCTAGTATAACACGTTGGTCTAAAAAGGAAGAAGAAGAATAAAGAAACCGAGGGCGGGGGGAGGCGCAGAGGAAAGGTCAATATCAAGATGGCTGCCCGCTGTGTGTGGAGTGCCGTGTCCGGCGTGTGGTGCCTAGCCAGCTCTTTAAGCAGAGGCGTTTTTCAGAAAATAAATAAGGTTCCACTCATTTGTGCTGGGAGTGTTCAGTGTCGGGGCATCCGCCAAGGTAAGTCTTGCGGTTAGTATTAGTTTTGCCGGCTGTTACCTTGAGTGAAGTACATCATTAGCTGCCTGTCATCATTAGCATGGGACATCGTCAGCCTAGTCTTAGCCGGCTATGAGTGTTAGCCCGGTACTTCGTTGACAGACTGTTAGCTTGAACGTAATATTTCGTTAGCCTGCTGATAGCATTAGCATGGCATACCGTTGTTATACTGTTATTATGCGCGTGGTACATCATTATTCTACAGTTAGCCGGCTATCGGCAGTAGCATTGTACAGTAGCATTGTAAATTTACAAGTCTACTGTTAGTGTCTAGCCACATATATGACGTCGTGGCGCTGTCTTCCTAGGGCTGCTCGGTACCCGATAATTTCTTCCAGAGCGCTTGTCAAAAGGAAGTCCGTCCAAGTGGTTTCGCTCTGGGGAGTCAGTTCGCTGCGGGCCCATCCCGTGGTGACGCCTGAACTGGGCAGAAACCCTATTTCGGCTGTGTAATTTTATATAATGTGTCACAACGTTGTGTCCTTTTTTGTTTCTAGTGGTGGAGAAAACAGATGGCAAAACCACAACTGTAAGTATACATTAGTACCTGTAAAAGCCTGAAGTCCTTTATCCTCACAGTACATCTTTCAGTTATTGTTTATGACACTTCACCGGTACTGTACTGTTCTGTATGTGGAGTTTGGCCAGACCTTCAGCAAACAGGTGTCAGTGTTCCGGATTTCTTTGATGCTGCTTCCTCACGACACAGCCCTTCTGCCTCGATGTGAAAGTGGCATTGTTGGTGTAGGCCCACCTTATCCCCCCACAGTGAACTCGGCTCTCGGGAAGAGTGGCATGTCCCTGTGTAACCTTACCCAATGACTTTGCTGGGCAGATTGAGGGAATTTCTGTTGGAGCTTCACAGTGGCCACAGCCCCCGAACCCAGAAGGACGATGTCCCATCTGCCGCTGGAACCTGAAGCACAAGTACAGCTATGAAGTGAGTAAGGTGCATCCTGTACAGGAGCCACCCAGCGCCAGTCACACACTGTACAGTGCCTGCTCCCTAAAAGCACGCTTTCTTCCTGAAGCTCGAGCAGTGAAATGGGGGCTTTCTCTGCAGTGATGCTTTATCAGTGTGCCTCCAAAAAGCTTCAGGGAAAAGCACATTCTCTCCCCATCACTGAAAGGAGTTCTTTCCCCAGTGGGTTTGACCTCACTGAGGGACACTTCACTGAGCCTTGCCTGCATATCTGTGGAACCAGCCTCATAGCAGTCACTCTACATTTTATTGAATAGGGAATCTGTGATGCCACTTGACGCCTGTTGGTTCTGATTGGCTCACCTAATGGTGAGGTCGGCCTCCTCTCCTTCCCGGTCTCCCCCCTCCCCCTCATCTCCCCCCCACACTCCTCATCACCAACACCATCATCATCACCATCACCACCATCATCATCGTCATCTCACCACCACCACCATCATCATCATCTCACCACCATCATCATCACCACCACCATCATCATCGTCATCTCACCACCACCACCATCATCATCTCACCATCATCATCGTCATCTCACCACCACCATCATCATCATCTCACCATCATCATCTCACCACCACCATCATCACCACCACCATCATCATCTCACCATCATCACCACCACCATTATCATCATCTCACCACCATCACCATCATCTCACCATCATCATCATCATCTCACCACCACCATCATCACCACCACCATCATCATCACCATCACCACCATCATCATCGTCATCTCACCACCACCATCACCACCATCATCTCACCACCATCATCATCACCACCAACATCGTCATCTCACCACCACCATCATCGTCATCTCATCACCACCATCATCGTCATCTCACCATCATCATCGTCATCTCACCACCACCATCATCACCACCACCATCATCACCACCACCATTATCATCATCTCACCACCATCACCATCATCTCACCATCATCATCATCTCACCACCACCATCATCATCACCACCACCATCATCATCACCATCACCACCATCATCATCGTCATCTCACCACCACCATCACCACCATCAT
>JAODJX010000041.1:17016393-17028377 GCA_026776945.1 Isichthys henryi
CCTCCCCTCCCCCCCCCCGGGGGCTGCCATGTCTTTGGCTCAGATGCTGGAGCCGGGGGTGGAGTGCAGCAGTTCAATCCCCAATGAGACACAAAATGCTGAGAAGTTGGTTTTGCTCCCGCAGCCTCTAATGTCAAACAGACAGATTTGGCTCACTGGTGCTGGGATCTGCTCCTCAGGCTGCGTCCCTGCACTGCCAGGCTGCTGGGGAAACTCCGCGAAAAGCCTTTTATAAATCCATACATATGCATGCACTTACACAGCTGCTTGCTTGCGTGAAACTGTGTCCAAGGGTGTGACTAGAGCCTGTTTCAGTGTATTTAGATTTTTCTCCATATAAAGATCAGTGCAAACTGCATGTTAACCAGCCAGAATCATTACAAGAGCATAACGGAGCTAATTAGCTGCTTTTTTTTCAGCCAGACACTCTGTGTTTAATTACTCTGAGACGACCGTGTTTCCTCTTGTTTGCGTGGCATAACGTCAGGACGTCCTACTGCTCAGTCAGTTCATCCGCTCAGACGGGGGGATGCTGCCACGCCGGATCACGGGTCTCTGTACCGAGGAACATAACAAGATCGCCATCTGCGTGAAGATGGCACACAGAGCAGGTCAGAATCGGGACCAGAATCCTTTTATTCACCTGGTCAAAATGCACTAGGAATTTGTTTTGGTGCAGGTGGTGGCCTGAGTGTATCATTTAGACATACAGTCAAGAACAGTAAGTAGAATGTCTGTCTCTCACTTCAGGTCTCCTTCCGGATCACAGACCAGTATTGCCTGAAGGCCATGTGCCAAAACCCCAACCCCAGCTGAACAGGTGAGTCTTGCTGCGATTCTGTAGCTCCCATAAGGTAAAACCTGCCCTCTCTGTTACCCCAGATACCTTGGCCAACAGCTGTTACTGATGCCTTAATATCATGACTAATCAGAGTCAGAAAGATTTTTATTGGCCAAGTCTGTTGTACATACAATTAATTTCCTGGTGGGTGAGCTCTGGGACAACATAACAAGCAAGTCAATTTTAAGACCGTTTACAAGTATGTGCACATGAAAATCTGTGCATTTTGAACACTAACTGTCTGCCTAGAGTAAGAAGCAGCCTGGGTGAAATAAACAGTGACCGCAGTGACGTCTCAAGCCGATATCAAAGATCTGGGCCGATCCAGGCATTTTTCAATGAATCGGTATCCGCTACCACTGCCCGATCCAAAGCCTGATCTATTTAATTTCCCGCATCCGTCTTATTTACACGAGTTGTGCAGGTTGTAAGGCTCTGTCAGAAGCTGCAGTAAGTCTGAGGCACAGGGCTTGAAACTACAAACTGTGGAAATGTCGGCTGTGTGCAAATTCTTTAAATTGGAAACTCAAAGTAGCCCAGCTGCTACCTGCAATGTTTACAAAGCCATCCTTTCGAGAGGAGGCTGTGACAGGGTGTTATTTAATTCAACAAATCTAATGAGGCACTTCCAGGAACATCATAGGCGTGAATACGGTGAAATCATGTGGCTGAGAGGAGGAATGCACCAACACACACTGTGTGCGCGTGCTTAAATAGTTATTAAAAGATCAGATCATGACTTGGAATCGGCAGATTTAAATAGTAAATGGATCTGATTGTACCAGAAAAGTGGATTGAGACATCCCTAATAAACAGTGAATGTAAATAAAGAGGAGTGATGCTGGGAGAACTTGTAGGACCCCATCTGGTTAAATGCTTAATGCAGTCCCAGTGACCTGGAGCTGTGGTTCACTAACCTTCGGTCGGCTGCAGGTACCTGACCCGCTGGTCTGTGCGCTCCGTGAAGCCCATCCTCAGGAAAGGACTGAAGTGGTGCAAAGTCCGCATGCCGGTGGGTGACCCCTGCCTGAAGAATAACGTCCGCTACAGCCTCAAGCCTGTCTACATGAAGCACTGAGCGGCTCTGCTAGGAAAGACCACATGCACATTCATCTGTAAATAAGATGAGCCTGACCAGACATCCCCTTTCTGTTTGCTGCTGGGAATATGCAGCCAAGAAGTCGACGAGCCAGAGTCACTTTTCCTTTATACTTTATTAAAAATGGCATTTGGGGGAAGCTTGGTTCACGTCTGATGCCTCATGGGATCTTACAGCATGAAGGGTAGATCAATGTTCTTGAGACCATCACCCATGTAGATGTATCCGTGTTGTGTAGTCATGGGCACGTGGAAGAAGGTCAAACCCAGCCAAAGGAGACTGCGCAGCACCACAACTCTGCTACCTTTCTCAAGCTGCAAGCTCCAGGACCCTGTTAGAAACAGGCCCCCAAGCGGGATGTTAGACTAGGTCTTGCGTAATAGGAGTACAACACTCCAGTACTTAGGAATGGGGTTTACTTTGGAGGCCAGTTAGAATGGCTGTGTCGTAAGTGTGCTTCAGTACCACATGGCTGAGTAGGGAGTGTAGCACCGTCGGAACGAGCACTCACTGCACACTGTGGGAGTTTTCTGCGGGCGCTGGGAGGCTCGTAGATTTAATGCCGTCAGAAATTTGAATCACCCCCCCCCCCCCCGTCCCTTGTGGAAAGTTCAACTGTATAACAGGCCAATGCTCTGACTGAGTTTAGAGCCAAATCTGAACGCTGGCCTCTCAACCCAGAGAAGTGGGAGACTAATGAGCCTTTACTGGAAAAGGGGAGGCAGTTTTAGATAAACATGCTCCGTCGACTTTTTTTCCCCCCTAAGAATCCAGTTTTTTTTTTTTTGGATTTCTACCCCAATGCACTGTGTGTGTGCGCGCACATGTTTTCCACACACCAACCGTTTGTGAAATCTGTTACCCACTGGGTTTCATATATTGTGTTTTCTATAAAGCAAAAGCGCTAAGACAGCTGCCAAGTCTCATGTGCTTGGCTTCTGTCTGGGGAGCTTTTTACAGCAGCAGGTGGACGTGGGGTTAAGACTAGACGTTGCTGAACGGCTGTGTGTTCTGGTCCCTAGAAGGCTTATAATATTGCATTCATATATTACTGTACATGGTACCGATTAGTGAAATTTCCATTTCAGTTAACCTGCCCAACACATACAGGTGGCTCAGTGGTTAACCTCGGGGTGTAGGTTTGACTCCTACCTTGGTTCTGTGCACATAGCCCTTACTCCTGTGTTAGTCCTCATTTCAGATCGTATTTAAATGGACTAAAATTCCACTTAAAGTCAGTACAGCTGGCCGGCAGGTGAGCCCTGAAGTAAACTTTATGTTTAAGTGTTCCGAGAGCTCCATCAGTCAAAACAATGATCACATGCTGCAAAGCCTTAGATGCTGATGATATCAACACATGGCAAGGTCATGGAGGTGCACCATTCCTATGGGCATCTCACACCATTACCATATAAAGCCAGACACCAAAAACCTTGTGAGGTCAGGGTCAGATCGTCCCAGGAGAAATTAAGAGTTAAGAGGCTTGCTCAGGACCCCAAAGATGGAATCTCTCTGCTGGCCCTGGGGTTTGAGTCGGTGACAAGTTGGGTGGAAATACTCTACCACATCATCTATCCCTGTGGTTAATCTTAGCTTTTTTTGGAATTCTCAAAAACAATCTTTTTAGGTTTCAGTAAAATTGTAGGATAAAGCCAGTTAGGGCGGCACGGTGGTGCAGTGGTTAGTACTATTGTCTCCCCCCTCTGGCACCAGGCTTTGAGTTTCTGTGGTGGTTCTGTGTGTGTGGAGTTGGCATGTTCTCCCCATGTCCTCCCCATGTCGTCGTAAGGTTTCCTCTGGGTACTCCGCTTTCCCCCCGAAGTCCAAAGACATGCTGAGGCTAACTGGAGTCACCAAATAGCTCATAGGTATGCAGGAGCCGTGCAATAGATTGGTGCCCCATCCTGGGTTGTTCTCTGCCTTCTGCCTGCAGGCTTCAGACCTCCATGACCATGAATAGGACAGACAGTTACAGAAAATGGATGGATAAAGCCAGTTAACCTGACTGTACTGGGGTACTTCAACTCAGGGTTCACTGCTGTTTTGAAATGGTTCAGTCACATGGGGGTCGCGGCCATTAAATCCGTGGGGGCGTGTCTCCCTTATGTCAAAAATATTTGTTTGGCCCACCCCCCCCCCCCCCCCAACATCCATCCATTTTCCGAACCGCTTATCCTTCTAGGAGCCCGGAGCCTATCCTGGAAGCTATGGGCACGAGGCAGGGAACAGCCCAGGACGGGGGGGCCAGCTCATTGCAGGGCACACTCACACAGGCAATCTAGTAATTAGTATTAGGTTTATGCTAGTGTGCCCCCCCTACATTCAAAATGCTTCTGACACCCCTGATCAGTCGCTAACTGCTTCATGAGTACAGCACTATGTCACATCACTCCTGCTATCAGATGAGGGCAGACTGGAATACAGGAAAGCACAGAACTGGCAAACATTGTGCTGGATGTCTGGACCTGCTAAGATGCCCCCCCTTAAAAGCCTGCCAGCCCCCGGTAAACCCCTAACTCATACATTTCAACTGAGTTTAATTGTGCCTTGAGCAATCTGCGCAATGCACTGATTTTCATTACGGTTCTGATACTGCGGGGTTTCACTTCCTGTCATTTTCTACCATTTAAAATTGATTTATTGCTGAACTGAAAGGCAGAAAAGTAAGGTATAGATTGTTCTGTTTACCTTTTGGTATGTCTTCGGTTAAGGAGTCCAGGAAATCGAGAGAGGGGTCCAGACGGGTCATGTCTAGAAACCGGTTCTTCTTCCCAGCCTGGGGCTCAGTGAAGTGACAGTAATTGCTTAGCTTTACAGCCTCCGGCCAAGACAGACCTGCCCCAGGAGTGCAAAGGCATGCTGGAGTTAGACCCTGGGAGATGCAGACCTCTGAGTGAGGGTCTGCGTGTGAAGCTCACCTTCAAAGCTGCGATTGGTCTGAACCCTCCCAGTGGGAGTTCTCGTGAAAGCCCCCCGTGGAACCGCAGAGGCCTCCCGGTCGATGGTGAGCACCACGGCTGCCACTCTCTGCTCTTCATTCACCTTTACCTGCAGCGACCGGTATGACAAGCAGAATCAGGATAACTGGCCAAGTATGCTGTCACACACAGGAAATTCGTATCCAGGTGTCCATGACTCTCAGGCAAACAGGACAAGACAATGGTTATATACAGCCCGGTTCATATATTCAGCGTTCATGAATGGTTCACAAGTGTATTAAAAAAAACTGCAAGACTGTTGTGCAAGGAATGTTCGAATAAATTCATATGTACAATACATTATAATAAGTACAGAGAGTAATTTACTCCATTGAGGTACTGTAGGATAATGGGGGGTGGGGGTGTAACAGTGCAATCACACTATAATCTGCATTCACATAAATGCCTTAAAAACCACAGAAAGAGACGTAGGCCGTGCCTTTGAACCCGGTTCCATCTGGGCGGCCTGATCGCCCTCCCCCTGCTGCCGCGTCTCCATTTGCTCGTACTCAAACGAGGGGTCTCCTATGAAGCGCCCGATCAGCGTCGACGCGTCCGCCAGCAGGGGCGCTGTGATTGGGGGCAGCAAGTGCCACTCCGTGCAGTCAAGGCTGACAGGGGGAAGAACACGGGGAAGCTGCCTTAGCGGAACCACCCGGAAACAGACCGTGTCTCTTCAAACGCATCGCCGCAGCCGCACGGTAAATTCTTGGGAGTTATTGTTCTTACCTGTAGAGTATTTTCTTGGCTTTCATTTCATCTGCTGCCACCCCCTGTGCTATAAAATAATCATTCTTCAGCCCTAAAATTTTCCCCCAAAAGAGGACACGGCTGAACTTATAGTTTACTTTTATGACCAGCAAGGATGTCTGCAAGGCAGCCCTCTGTTCACAGTTCAAAGTCAAGCCGCCACCCGCCGTAAGGTCCAGGGCATAGTGTAAGCAGGCTGAATCCATTTTGTTTGAGACGTCACATATAAAACGGGTTTGTAGACATCAGCTGCAGTGGGGGCGCGGGGGATCCCTGTCTTACTGCTACGTGCGCGTCGCTCGCTGAGCGGTTACTAAGGTAAACAGACACCGCGGTAATGTGTTGCCATGGCTGCCGCAGTACGGAAGCCGGGTGGCCTGATCGCCCGTACCTCTGCCAGCTGCGCCTTCTCAACGAGAGGGCGTTTGTATTAATGTCACTTGATCGCTTGGCTTGTGGCTGGCAGGGTTGTTTTATTCTGCCGTCTCACAGCAGTAGGGCGTGGTGTGAAACCATGGCCGATAATTAGAAAGGAGCTGTTCGACACTGAGTCAGATAAAAGACGGGGGAATTGTTTAAGGGTGGACTTCTCAAATTTGTTTAGAAGCTTGCTCGTGTTTCGCTTGACACCGTATTATAAAAATAATAAATAAAAAAACTATTTAGCGGACACGTTTTTCCCATCCACAGAGTGAATGAATCTGGAATTAATCATAACTCTTTTCTTATTTCCCAACAAGTCAACTGGTTCGTCGCTTTGTAGTGATTAGGGACTTTTAATGGTGTGAAAGCTAAAGTGTCTTGGGGGTTCAGGGATACAGTAGTATTCGCAAGGGTTACTAAACCAATGCGTAAACTCAAACTACACTAGGTAAAGCGATCGGACCGTGAAAGCGTGTTTGCATGTTATATTGATATGTGCCTTCATCATTTAATACCATTTTCTTTGTTACGTAGACTAGGCGCATTTAACATACATTTCAGGGTTACCAACTTGGGTCAAATTTTCTGTTCTAGTCTCACACGCTCATGCACACAACATGCACACGTACATGTACGTAGTTGCAAACTGCCCCGACCCTTTTGATATGGCGAATTTTAGGTTTATAATGGAATACTATATATTTGGCGTGAGATTAAGGCTGAAATCGTGAGTGTCACGCCAGATGCGTGAGAGTTGGCAAAGCTGAAATCCAGGGTGTCCAGGCCAGTCTAGACTGGTACCCGAAAAAGGTAATCGTTTTTTAACCATAACCATAGCCTGATAACATGACCCTGGAACTGCAAGTCCCGCCATTGCGCAGCATTAACTGAGCTCGTACTAACTTTCAGTGGAAATGCGCAAATCCTTAACGGTAATTCATACATACTTCACGCCAAAGCCGCGCTATGGTTGCATCAGCTTCTCGAAAAGAAGCGCGTGTCCTCAGTTACCCCGAAACGCCAGGGGTTGAACCCAGTGCTGAGCGGGAGCGGCTGCAAACCACTTAAGTAAATCCTCCGCCCGAAAGCAGAAACTCTTCGGCCACGTCTAATTAAATGGCTATTACGTATAATTATTTATGAAAACTGACCATGGCTCATTCCTACTATGCAAAGATTTTCCTTGTCCTTATTAAATAAGTTATACTTTATTGTTCCCAGGGGGCTATTAATTAGTATGTCTGAATATATTGGTAAAATATAATTTTTTTGCTGTTTTAAAACATTGACATTATATTGCCATATTTATTCTATTTATTTGTGATTTCAAGATAAAAAAGAACTAACCAATATAATAACACGGATATGAACTGAATATGGACCGAATCTGTCACAAACACTCTTAAATTCTGTAATGATATATTTAAGTATATTTTTCATTATTTGCAACCAAAGAAATTGTACCGTATGCATTTTATTCGAGAGTCTGAACTGGCTTGCTTTTTGTGTAATCGCTACAAATTTTGGCTGGAAGACTCAAAAACGCAGTAATAGATGGCTGGACATGGATCAAAACTTGTGCTTCTTTTCCCAATATTTCACAATTTACTATGGTCAAAGGCCAGTCCAGCTCTGACTACGTATTGATTACGTGTATTAGCGTTATCTTTTATTTATTTTTTTTTTAAATATCCCACCACTTCCCCCTAGTGGCGACAAGTGGAAACAATATTATCCCGCAGCCCTAACAAATCCTAAACCTTTCCACACAAATTCCATATGTACATATGCCTCACGCACACATCCAGTCAGGAGGTCTGGAATACAGATTAACTGCATGCCAAAAATTCATCCTGACACACCGCATACAAACTACTGAACAAAATGCATGGTCATACCCACAACATGCCCCCCTACCAGGTCTAATCACACCAAACACAGAGCCTCACATGTTCCATGAAAGCCACAAAAAATACAATTATTCACACCAAACTGAATATGGCTTGATAATGAATCCTCCACTCTATGTGCATTCGTGCAAAAACCTTGACATACTAAAACAGACATTAAAAAGAAGATAAATTGGGTAACTTAATGAGACACCATTGGTTAGTATTGTTTTCCTGTTTGCACTTCTTCTGTGTTAGTTAATTCTTGAGCTCATCTTGGCATGGCCGCCTTGTTAATTAGCTGGGCAATATCTCTTTTTTATTAACATTGGCCTGAGCTACTCACTTCTGGACAGCTTCCTGCTCCCACGCCTCCCTGATTTGGCCATCACACTTGGACCTAGCTGCCCCTCTAAGTAGGCTGCCTGTTTCCGTTCCCTCATGACATGGCTGTTAGACCACAAAGCCTGGCCCCTTTGGGGATTCACCTGAAATACACACTCAGATACGGCCACTTTCCCAGACATGTCAAGGGGGCCATGTTCCCACACACACACTCTCCCATGATCTCTACAAAAGGCAGCTACTGGCTCTCTTCCACACACTCTCACAGACACATGCAGATTCAGGGCTCACCACAATGTGAGGACATTTGTGCCCCATAGTGTGGTAAATACAAACCCACCTGTGCTCCTACGCACGCATACAGATATTCAGCTGCTTCCTGTAAAGAGGGCTGCTCGTTATGTTTCTTTCAGCTTGTATGTTTTCACTGGCCGTCACCCCACAAACCTTGGCCATAGTGGCCACTGGTACCACGTCAACTTAAAGCCCACTCACTGGCTCACACCGATCTGCACTGAAGCAGAAGAGGAGTGAGCTAAGAGACACACACTCCTCTGGGGGAGACGTCGGGAGACCCACACTCCTCTCGGGGAGACGTCGGGAGACCCACACTCCTCTGGGGGAGATGTCGGGAGACCCACACTCCTCTGGTGGAGACTCCGGGAGACCCACATTCCTCTGGGGGAGACCCACACTTCTCTGGCGGAGATGTCGAGAGACCCACATTCCTTTGGTGGAGATGCCGAGAGACCTACGCTATCTGGGGGAGGTGCTGGGATACCCGTTCTCCTTCATGGGAGGGATTTGGAGACCCATGATGCTTTGGGGGAGGTGATGAGAGACTTGCACCCCTTTGAAGGAGACACTCCTTTTTTTGCACAACCTAAAAGGATGAAGAAGCCACCCCCTGATCAGCCCGCAAACACAAACGACGTGCAATTTCAGAAAATCAATATGCTGAGAAAGTAAAACCCTGCTTGTGACTGGTAACCATGGCTACTCATACTGCCAGCTTCCCAACTATGAGCAAAAATTAATGAAAGGCAACTCTTCAGTGCTGCATACACCCTGCCTGTGTTCTCCTTGGCTGCCTCTTACTGCTCATTCGCATTCATGAAAGCAGGATTATGAGCCATTCCGTCAGTGGCATTGAGGTGATGTGATGGATTACATTCAGCTCCAAAGAACTAGCATAAAATCTTATCAAGATTAGGCTTTATGGCTTGAAGATGACTGCAGTGAGTTGGAAATGTATCCTAGCTCTGTTACTTGGCATCCTTTGCAGATTAAATGCGATTTGCGCGAGGTTAACTCCAGTGCATCGTCCGGTGTCGTATTCTCCACGGTACTTATAAGCAGTCGACTCTCTTCATCTGTCTGTCTGCATGTCTGCCTGAGATGAGATTAACTGACTTAGGAACAAAGTCAAACCCTCAGCCAGCAGATGTAATCAGGCTTTTTCTTGGGCTCAGATGGCCACGATCTCATAAGAGACTCTCAGTATGTTACTCTGCTGCACCCAGCTCACAAATTGATATGTTTATGCATGGAAAGAGGAAGACACAGGACAATGCAGAGTGCAGCATCGTTGTAGGTAATGCCGCTGTATCAGGAATTAAAATGTGACACAGAACGAAGCTACAGGACATCAACAGAAAGCACACAATACAGATTAAATAAGAAGATACTGCGCGGGGGACGTTTTTCAGGAGAAAAAAGAGATCGACGGAAAGTATGCACTGCAAAAAAAAACTGGTGAGAATTGATCAAGTGTTGCAAGAAAACGGAACGTTGAATATGGAGCGAAGTGCAGAGTATTGGCTCAGTAAATGTAAACATATAGTTAAAAAGCAGAACTAAAATGGAACAAAATGTGGAGCATGATACTGGTGACAGTAGATTTACGGCATTGAGGAAGGAGCTGCTTTTAAATCACGAGGCTTTGGATCAGAGTCGTCTACATCAGGAAGCAGCTGTAAGAAGTCAAGCACAGGTTGAGATAAGTCTGCGGTCATCCTGTTGGTCTGTATGGTGGTATATTAGATGTATAGGGATTCACTTGAGGGGAGGGGAGACTCAGTTCAACTAGAGGCCTTTTATACTGCTACCATACAGTGATAGCACTTGTATATATGCATTCTGTAAGGGCTGTGCAGAATCAGACAAGGAGGCGCTGACTGACTGCAAACTTGCTCAGTAGTCTGAGAAAATATTGTCACCGATTAAATGACTAGACCAGGGGTGTCCAATCTTACCCGCAAAGGCGGGTTTTTGGGATAACATGTAGGTCAGCTGTTCAAACCCAGGAGTGAGGAGTCTTCAGCCAATCTGTCCTCTAATTAGTGATCTAATTAGGGAGTTGCAGAGAAAACCCGCAAACACACCGGCCATTTGCGGATAAGATCGGCCACCCCTGACCTAGACGGTCTGTGTTAATGTGCCACTTTAGGAAGGTGCAGCATAGTACTTCATCGTCAGCAGAGATGATGCTATTGATGGTGTCGCCAGCTGCAGATTGAGGAATTTTAACGGTGCTGAGCGGTAAAGCCAGCAGGCAGAAGGTGACAAAGCACATACCTCTTCTCTAATCAAGAAACCCAGAGGTAGCTACAGTGCAGAACTGGAGTGCCCCCTGCAGGCAGTAACAGTTATTGCTTCTGTATGTTTTTAGGCATTTGGCAGGTGAGTAAAATCCTTACTTGGTGACCTGCATAAGAAAGGGCAGCCAGGCCATGTGGGGGCGCCGTGAAGCGCTCAGTGCTGTGGTCATCGTAGGCCGTCTGGTACAGACGAGCAGGGTTTCAGTGTGGGTGTCTCCTTGTGTACGTGAAGAATCACAGAAACAAAGACATACTCGCTCCGAATCCACCCTTCCTGTGAGGCTAGCTGCAGTGTTATTTAAGGAAATCTGCAGGGTGTACATCTGTCAATAAATACCAGCAAGACATTAAACACAACAGCTTTCATTGTTTCCTGTGCAATGGATCACCTCCAAATAGCCGAACCCAGACAGACAGGGAACATGCCGTGTAGTTAAGGATACAGACTGTAGTGTCCCCTACTGAAAATAGTGGTATAACTGAAAAGTTCAACTAACAAGAAGTATATCACAAGAACTGAGGCATTTACTGGCAACTTCAGGTTAAGATAAACCAAAAACTGGAGGATAGATCAAGGCTTTACACAGAACTTAAACACAAGCGAAATTAAAGGTAGTTTGTATTTTAAGAGACCATCACTAAACTAAAACCTGACGAATACAAACGGCATTTTAACACAAAATTAAGTTTTGTCTTTCTGGAGCTCTTGTGCTCCTGTGTCATTGATCACCTCAGAAAAAATAGGAGAAGAGATATGTCTGCAGGTTAGAAAAAGTTTCTGACTGGATGAACTCATGCTTGAGTGAAAAATCATATCTTCCAGCTAAAATGCGTTAAGCCTCCGTAAAATTACTGAATTAACAAGCTGTCAGCACAGTGGTCCGGTTAACCACAAATTATATACAGTATATGGCCTGAAAACAAAACAAAGAAGCTAGAACAATGAGCAAATTGTTCTGAATCAGTCACACCGAACATTTCATGGGGGGGGGGGGGGGGGGGGGGGGGGGGGGGGGGGGGGGGGGGGGGGGGGGGGGGGGGGGGGGGGGGGGCGGGGGG
>JAODJX010000041.1:17059060-17070233 GCA_026776945.1 Isichthys henryi
CCCCCCCCCCCCCCCCCCCCCCCCCCCCCCCCCCCCCCCCCCCCCCCCGCCGCCCATTCTCGATCAGCGTGTCGTATCAGACGCCTGCTTAGCTGGTTGTCCTTGGCAGGAACGTGGCAGAAGCACCACAGGGAAGCATGTATGAGGTCTGAGTTGCACTCAGGATGAGCTGGAGATCTTCCTCCTACCTTAGATGGGTGTCGCTTGAATCCCCCCGGCGCTCGTTCAAGGTCCGTTAAAGGTATGATGAATCGTGACAATTAAAACATATTTTCATAGTTCTTTGCCTGTTTTTTTCAGGTGAACTGCCGCTTTTCATGTCTCTTGTAGAGATTACTCGAGAAATCTGTAAGATGTGTTAATTCATAAACATGTTGTTTTGAATACAGGTCAGTGTGTGTATTTCACTGCGAAATCCCATTGAAAGTGGGATTTACTTACAAAAAAATTTTTAAAGGGCATTGAACTGCTTGACGCTGTACTGTGCCCTGAGAACCCCCCCAACACAGCCCACGTCTGCCCCCCTACCGTGGCAGAAGGACTTGCTTCCCACCGCGCTCATCTCTTGCCCCCCCCCCCTTACAGCTCGGTTCTGGATTCCCTCGGGTCACTGGTGCTGCTAAAGGCTCGGCCCATTCATCTGACAGAGCCTTTTCTTCTCCTGGAACAAAGCGGCCTGGGCCCCCCCGGATACCCGCCCCCCCACCGAGCTCTATTTACTTTTGTGTTTAGTTAGATTCATCTGTGCCCTTATTCTCCTCACACAGGGACAAATATAACAAAACTCTCTGAAAACACAGTTTGAATAAATTAAAATCATTTTAGCTGCTGATATTGCCTCCTCTTTGTTCTTGCCGCTCATTTATGTTTCAAACTCTTTCTTTCAGTTGGATTATTTATATCTCAAACTGTTACTGAAGCGGTAGTCCCTGACTGGCGGTCCACTGCGTGTGCGTTCCCATGGAACATGCCTCGATGGCTGTCCGCGGGAATCGCCGCGGGAAACCAGCTTGAAATGTTGCACCAACTTTCCTCTAACAAGTTCTCTGGAAGCTGCATTGTTCAAAGAGCTCTTCATCCGGGGATTTAACACAATTAGTGTTGCCCTCTTTACCTACACATTAATGTAATGAAAAGCCGAATTGATGAAATGTCTGGTGAACCCGCGGGGAGGTGCTCACCACCAGAAAGAGCGTGGTCATCTGAAGAACAAGGTCATTGGAAGAACATGATGATTTAAAGAACATGGTCTTCTGAAGAACATGTTCATCTGAGGAATGTGATTATCTGAATGGCATGGTCATTTGTACAACATATTCTTCTGAAGAATATGGTCAGTAGAAGAACACTGTCATCTGAAGAGCATGGTTGTCTGAAGAACACAGTTAACAGTTAAAATATGGTTAACAGAAGAACATAGGCCCCCGAAGAACACCATGATCTGAAGAACATGGGCCCCTGAAGAACATCATCATATGAAGAACATGGGCATCTGAAGAACACCATGATCTGAAGAACATGGGCACATGAAGAACAGCATCATCTGAAGAACATGGGCACCTGAAGAACAGCATCATCTGAAGAACATGGGCACCTGAAGAACAGCATCATCTGAAGAACATGGTTGCCTGAAAAACACGGTCGTCTGAAGAACACGGGTGATGATGCCATGCCGCTTCTCTCAGCCGTGCTGAGCTTTCTCAGGGGACATGTCATGGAAGGGCATTGGCATCTGGAAGCAGCTAATTCGCAGCTGCAGTGCCAGCTCAGTGCATCCTGAGATCCTGGGAGGAAGCAAACTGTGAGCCGGGCTCATCGCAGGTCGTCCCGGATCAGACCAATGAGTCACGAGCGAAGCCGACAGAGCGGGAAGCCACAGCGCCGCCGCTGTGCGTAATCTGCTCGCTCTGCAGCACCTGGCTTCCCCTGGCAGGTCAAGCGGCGCTGGAAGTGTGCGGGGTGAACCTCAGATAGAGTGCGCAGTTTAAATGCTGCAAACAGAGGAACTGCATGGTGCACGTTCCAAGTGAACGGCCAAAGAGCTGTACGGCATGTGTGCCAGTCCGCAGCAGCAAAGGATTCTGGGGCTTCTGTTCTGCACCGGAGTGCTGGCACACATCGGCGTCCCGCATACAGGCATCTGTTCCCTGCTGGGATGGGGTGTCTCCCGACTGCGCCGAGATCCGCGGGGTGTGTTGTTGAGCGGTTTGAAGAGCGCAAGGACAAAGACGTTCATCTCTTAAGGTCTTCCCAGCTATTACATCTCAATCCCGTAAAGCGCTTGTCTGGAGCGATGCCTACCAATGTATTTCCTGGCTTCGTCTGGACGCTTTCAGTTGAACTGGAGGATTTCCTGGTGGGAGAATGGTGCCAGATGAAAGCCTGAAGCGGGACTCCACAGTACGTCATACCCAAAGCAGCCTAGCCTCTCGCAGCAGTCCAAGTGACTTTCCCAAACCACCACAGAATAATATTCTCCGTGAACATGCAGAGCAGGTGGTATGATTGATGTAAATTTTCTTACATACCCTGTAGATTCACCAGTGTCTGGGTGCTTTTGGGTTATAGGAAGAAACTGTAGAGCGCAAATCAAACACTGACATGTTTTTAGCAAATGCTTTATCCAAAGTGACGTATATATTTTTTTTTTTTGCAAAAGTGGGGTCAGACAGTCTCTAGAGCAATTAGACTTAAGGTCCTTGCACAAGGGTCTGATGGTGAAATCAATCAGTCAACCCTGAGATTTAAACCCATGACCTTTCAATTACAGGCACAGCATCCCAGCCCATTGAGCCATCAGAAGCACACAGACCCGGTGCAGGACAGGAGACATACCCAAACTGACAGCCCTGGAGGTGTGAGGTGGCACCACTGCTCCAGATGTGCAATATGATAACATCTCGTTTCTCTGGAGACTAAACAAGTGGATAATGACTTTGGTTTATTTGCAGACTGACCCAAGTTTTACAGCTACAAACATCTGTGTAATGAATGACTGCCTGATATGAAAGTCCAGCTATTATCAAAATGCAAATTCCTTCCACGCACCTGCAGCATTAACTGGCACTGTTGCTGAAATTCTCCCCTTTTACTGTCTTTGGGGTGCCTATGGTCCTTGTGTTTCCACTAACATGATAATAAAGGGTGATTAAACTGATCCTCCTTAGCATTCACATCCTCACCGTTACATGCAGAAAGTGCTTCCGGCTGGAGCTTGTGGGGGCGCGGTCAAACCTTAAGGGCAAATGCATTATTCCAAAGTGATGTTTGTTTAGCAAAGATAGCCGGCAATGTAAGAAACCCAGGCGACAGAGAGTCAGCGCTTTTTCCTTTCATCTCCCCGCTGTTCAATCCATCCAGCGCCTGTCACCACGGGAGAGCGGACAATCTATCAAGGTGCAGAGATGCATCTCTCTCACCTGCATGGCTCCTTTAATGAACAGCCGACATGATCCCGCCTGACAAGCAGGAAATGGATGTAATAAACACCATGTTTTCCGCATGCTCTTTGCATCGGAGACGGATCGGCATGCTGTGCGGCAGATACGAGTCAGGGGCGCGGAGACGGGCTTCACGCGGCGCCGGTGCCCGGGGAGGGGGGTCACCACACGCCTCTATCCTCTCCCGCCCAGTGGTAGAGCAGCAGCAGCCCGGTTCACAGGCTTTTTTGACGGGAAAAACACGCAGCAGCTTAATCCAGCGATGGGTCCTTCCTCTCGCTCGTGCTGAGATTACACACCCTGACAGAAAAGGTCGTTATGAAGTCAGTGGAAGGTCATTCCCCCCCCCCCCCCCGCTGGAGGGCAAGCACCTTACTGCACATGCACCGAATGAATAAAGGCGTCATTATGATGTGGCGTGAAACATCGGATGTGGGTCCCTGGTGAAGCTGTCTGCATCCACACATCCACGAGCTTAGCCTTTCAATATGTCAGCTGCCCGCCATGGCAGAACGGGAGGGGCCTGGCGGGGGGAAAGCATCACGGAGCCCCAACCCCCTTCTTATCTGTTCTGTGCTCAGAGGTGTTTGTTGGCCAGACACTGGCATGTTCTCCTGACGAATGGAGCCAGGGCATTTGGCCAGATTTGCCAGTCTGATGGCAAATGGATTCTGGATATTTATCGGGATTAGTGGGATTAGATTTTTGGCACGATAAATGGGCCGATAATGAAGAGGTGTAGAATATTTGTTTATAATTTCATTCATAGCAAATATTATTCAATATGTTTTTATGCCACAAAAGTCTCCAATGGTGAAGAGATGGTAATTATGTTGCATTTAAATTTAAATTAAATTGAATTAAATTTAGTTTTTTTAAAGTTAAATTTCCTTAACGCTGCATGAATATGGGATGTATTAGTGAATGTGTTCAGTGGTGAATACATGGTGACTGCAGTTAAAGCACCTTAACATTCCATGATTCATGTAAATGTTAATGTGTGCAGGTTTAAATAGATGGTAATCGTGAACAACCGCGTGATTAAGAATCACTTAATGAACATGTTTAGTGGTCAAGAGATGATGGACAGGATTATTGGGTTTGGGGATAAACAGATTTTCAGTGTTTATGGACAAATATGTCTGTTAGAAAATGGATTTCATGTGGGTATAGATTAAGGGCATTTGGGTGGATGTGGATGAGAGAATTAACTGTTCTTTGTTAATCTCAGGGTGTCTGTACTCTTACCACAGAGCCTTGGCTGGACTGAACATAGAAACAAAAAGCTGCAATCTATTAAAATCACTAAGAGTTCTTACCCTAGGGGTACATTTTAATACTCTCTTCACCTTTAAAGACAAGAGTGTAAGGATAAGAAAATCGTTTTGTGCAACAAGTTACGTCTGTACTTCATTTCGATTTAATCTGCATGATTCCTGTCTGCTTCCTAGTTTATTCCATCTCTTGCCTTGATCCCCCCCCCCCCCACCTGTGTTCTTGGTTCAGTGATTCTAATTAGCGATCATCTGCTTTCTTAAACTTCCATTCTCCGTTACACTCCCTGTCAGAGATCACAGAGATTCATCTTGCCATCAATCTATGCAGGGAGGTTTCTTTGAGGAGAGGCTGGGTGTGTGTGCGTGTGTCTAAGGGAAGGGGGGGGGGGGATTCAAATCAGTTAATTGCAGCATTTTTCATCTCCATCTTTTGTTTTACGGCGGAAAAGGCCCTGAAGTAGCCGTGATTCATGGCCTCGCTGCCACGGCGAGCAGCTCAATCCTTCATCGCGGCCACAGCCCAGCGAAAGCCGCTCCACTATTACCGTGATGAATATGACTGCTGTCATTTGACCATTTTTTATGAGAGGCAGGGACTAGGCACTGAGTGTCCCTCAGCAACGTGCTCAGCCCGGAACAACGCGAGGAATACATGCATGCAGATCTCCTTCTCACGGTCCCCGAAACTGTTAATGTGAAATGTTACTCCGAAAAACACTGATGGGTATTTTTAGGGGAGCGACGAACGGGTCGGAATGATAATCATTCACCTTTATAGCTGCATTTTACGCTTGCTGGCACATCAATCCGGCCGTGCGGCTCTGTTTCTCACAGGCCCGGAAATCCCATCAAGTTGACTCGAGGGAGCAGTACGCTGAGTCTCAGGGCATGTGGTCCGTCCTGAGAGCGATGATCCAGGCAGGAAGGGGCTCTCGGGAGTGTGCACCTGTACCGACATATTTCAAGCCGGCTTCACATGGACTGTAAACCCATCGAAGGAGGCTTGTGACCTGTGACCAGAGGCAATTGTGTGTTTTAAGGTGTGGGGCGTAAGAGGGGTCATAATTCATACAGAAGAGCCAATCGTATCATTAGCCAATGATATGTTTTGAATTGGTAAGTAATAGGGCAGGGGGAACTCCAGGGGCCAATCAGCTTTCAGCTAGGACTCGTAGCCCTATTGCCCCACCCCTGTATACGCCCCTGCCAGACAGGACTGGAATGAGCATGGAAAACCAATCAGGCTAGAATGTGTTACTGATGACAAGAGCTTTATCATTTCTATTGCAATTCTAACACAATCAAATCAAATCACTTCATTTGTCTCCTCACTTCACACTTGGTAAAGTACAGGTGAATGGAGAACTTGTGTGCAGAGTCCCACAACAGCAACAATGTAGCAAACAGCACAAATAGGAAGCACAGAAACATGATAACAAACAGCATGGTTATAATAAATAGTGTAACATTACAAATTATAACAAATAAATGCAACAGATACGATGGATGGCTGTATGAATATGAGTGCGGATGTGGTGGATATGGGTGACAGGATGGGCTCGTGGAGCCGAGTTCAGCATTTCTGAAGGCCTGGTAGCAGAAACCATCCCAAGGCCTCCAGGTTTGGGCCCTGATCCGGCGGCGCCTGCCTGATGGTAGCGGTGTGAACAGCTTGTGGCTCAGGCACCGCCTGGTATGTACTGTACATCCTGGATATATGTGTTTATAATCTGACCGTCCCTCAGGAAATGAGCTGTACTGTACTGACTCCTGAGCATCAGGACCATCAGGAGAAAGATGCTGCTGTGGTCTCTAATGCTTCTCACGCATTCTCTCGCAACGGCAGTCGGCCAGTTTGCGGGATCGTAGAATTGTCTAAAACGTCATGAGATGCTGAAGCATTAAGAGTTCCCTTCATTATAACTAAGTGGCATAGCTCAACCCAGAAAAACAATCCCATACCATTATCCCTCCTCCACCAAACTTTACAGCTGGCACAATGCAGTCAGGCAGGAAACGTTCTCCTGGCATCTGCCAAACCCAGACTCATCCATCAGACTGCTGTATAGAGAAGCGTGATTCATCATGCCACAGAACATGTGTCCGCTGCTCCGGAGTCCGGTGGCGGTCTGCTTCACACTCCCCCCATCCGTCGCTTGACATTGCGCTTGGTGATGTGAGGCTTGCCTGCAGTTGCTTGGCCATGGAAGCCCATTCCATGAAGCTCAGCACTCAGCGACCCCAATCTGTTACTTTACATGGTCCGCCACTTCATGTTTATGTTGTTAAATGCTTCCACTTTACAATAATACCACTTGCATTTCACCATGGATTATCTAGCAGGGAAGAAATTTCATGGACTGACTTATTGCAAGAGTGGCATCTGATGACAGCAGCACACTTGAATTCACTGAGCTCTTCCGAAGAACCCATTCTTTTACAAATGTTTATAAACCTGACTGGCTAGGTGCCTGATTTTAAACACTTGTGGCAATAGATCTGAATGAAACACCTGAATTAATGAGGTGTTTCCAAATACTTTTGTCCATATAGTCAGAGTTGGATAATTCAGGTAAAAGTCCAGACCAAGATTTTGTTTCAACCAGTTGAGCATAAAGAGTCACAGTCACAGAGAACTCAGCTGGTTGGTTGAAACAAAATCCTGGTCTGGACTTTTACTTTCAGGACCGGAATTACCCAACTCTGCATATAGTGTATCTGCTGGTTAATTTCCCTGTGATGATTCCATTGATGACTTTTGCAAAATGGCCTGTATGGGGAATAAATCTCCTGCGATGCTCCGTGCAACTATATCGGCTTGTTCTTTGCTCTTTGGCATCAAAATGAAACAATAAGTCACCAGAAAATGAAAGCTTGGTGAGGTGTATTTTCAAACAATCAATAAAAAGAGGCATGTGGACGTCCCTGAAGCCCTCAGACAAATAACGGGCCAAAAAGCATCTGAGTGATTTGGCCTGTGCATGAATCAGTTTTCTGCGCCTGGTGTGTCCTTCAGACGGCTATAAACTTAACGTGATTCAGCAAGAAGCCGCTTCTTGGTCTCAGCTCACTGTCACTCAGAGGAAAATTCTGAAATTGTATACATGCAACCAAACCTGCAGGCATGAAAAGAAAAGTCTCACTTTATTCTGGTTGTATTTTTGTAAAATGTGCAGTTTTAAGAATGAGGTGATGACATCATAATTCACTTGTGTCCAGTCTTACTTTGTACAAACAGCTCTTGATTTACATAAAAATGACTTAATAAAAAAAAAAAATACACAAAAATTACATTGAGTTTTGCAGAAACACTAATGCTAAAATTATCTGCAAGTAAATTTATACTTAATCTTTTCATTTATTTAATATATATCTTTAGCTACATATCGCTAATATTTTTTTGGCTTATGTATTTTTGTCAAAAAATGTCTGAATTGTTTGGGAAGGTAAATCGTGTAAAATGTGACTTGCATTGGGGTCTCTGAAATGGATTCATTACCACAGTGGGGAGCTGCCTGTAGTACTCAGTCCTACTCACACCCTCCTGGCAGAGTACTCTCAGTCTACAGATGTGCATGTGTTCTAATGCTGTCACTTTTATTTTGGGTACGTGGTGCTCAGTAAAGTTCTGTTCAAACAGACCATTCAGCTAATGAATGGAATTTGATGATAGGTAGTAATCAGAATTTGATAGTTAGGTAATGATGAACAAACATGAGCTCAGTATTTCACTTGTGTTAATCATTACTTGTTCCTTCAGTAGTTCACAAAGGTTTATAGAATTAACAGATATAGTAATAAATATAGTAACTACTTGGGATGAAAGATATGATTCATTAAAGATGTACAAACACGAGATGATGAGTGTTAATCATGACTTGTTCCTTCGGTATCTGCTTCAGTCGTTCACAAAGCTTTACAGAAAGGTTTATGGAATTAACAGATATTGTAACAAATATAGTAACTGCTTCAGATAAACATGCAGCACATTTCATTAATAATAAATGATCAGGAGATCAATTTGTAACTAAGACCTAGTTTCTGGATAATTAATATCCACATACGTAATAGCATAATATTATATAACTGGTGCCCTGTCAAGTATTACCAATAATGGTTTAGAAATTATTTTTTGCACTATGTAAATGATTCCATAACTATGTTTTGCATTGTATGCGATGTCTAGCCTGTCAAGAAAGTTGCGCTGTGGGTCTAGGAGGAACATAGTGTTATTTCTCTGTGTATTGTACATGACTAAGATGGCAATAAAGCTTTACTTGGCTTGTCTTGAGTGGAACAGTCCCTTTTCAGAGACTGCAGCATACGTTTCTCACTTGAGAGCATTTGTGGGGTGAGGTACAAAAGGGACGTCCTCTACCGACATGTAGAGAGCATCACCTGTGGCAAGAGGCAGCAGATATCTACCCTGATTCAGGCAGATATCTACCCTGGTTCAGGCAGATATCTACCCTGGTTCAGGCAGATATCTACCCTGGTTCAGGCATGTATGAGGAGAGATTAGTAACAAGAGCAAAGACTAAGGGTATCACACATGAGGTACATAGACACATAGACCTAGACTGAAGTTTCACATGTATACACACACAACAACACACACAACAACACACACGCACGCTCACACACACACAAATGCATGTACACATGCACACACACACACACACACAAATACATGTACACATGCACACACACACACACACACACACACACAAATACATGTACACACGCACACACACGCACAAATGCATGTACACACGCACACACACACACAAATGCATGTACACACGCACACACACACAAATACATGTACACACGCACACACACACACAAATGCATGTACACACGCACACATGCATGCACGCGCACACACACGCACATGCATGCACACACACACACACACACACAGTCCAGAGGAAATATCACCCCGGATGCTGAGATAGTACAGGAGAAATATGACACACATGCTGTGCTGGCAAAGATGAAACATCACACACATGCTGTGTTTGGGAAGATGAAACATCACACACACTGTGTTAGCGAAGATGAATCATCGCACGCGGACGGCATTGGAAAATCTGCCTTTTATTCACATCTCGGAGCATGTCAAAGCCGGCGTGTACTCATAGCTCCAGCGGTGACGTGCTTCCCACAATGCACTGCGTCTCTGCGGGGGGAGTTCTTCTGTCTCCCTGGCTAATCCTGTGTCGTTCTGCCGCACAGATGAAGACCTGCACCTATGAGGTACTCTGTTAGTGAAGTGGTTAGGGCCGCTGATCCTGACATAGCCCATTTACCTCTTACATGACTGTAATCAAAGACAGCTAAACTTTTAAACAGATGAAAGTTACACTTCTTCCAGATTCTTCTAGAAACCAAGCATTGTAAAATGTGTCCCCACAATGAGTTATTAATTAACATAATTGTGTGGCTCAGTGGGTTCGGCGCTATGCCTCTAGTCAGAAGGTCCCTGATTGGCTGATTGATTTTACCACTGGCCCCCTAAGCAGGGGCCTTAATCCTCAGCTGCCTCAGGGACCGTCTGGCACTGTGTTCTCCATAAAAAGAAGTTGCTTCAGAATAACAGCGTCTGCTTGAAAAGCAAATGTCAGAGATGTTCCAGCATGGTCCTGAGAGTAGTAGTAGTAGTAACACAGTGTTGCTTTTTTATTAATCAGTAGGTAATTAATGCCACCCAACTACTCTACCGTTCATCTGTGTTCTTTACTTAATTACTGGTCAGTGCGTCCAGTCTTCTGCACAGTAATGCGATCCTGTGGTGGGGCCTTGCAGGTTAACTGGAGGCTGATGTCAGGGGTGCAGAGTCGGCTCCCGTTCTTCGTGTTGCAGTTTTGGGGGCTATGGGGGTAGCTGGGGTCTGTCATTAACCTGTGAACCCAACAACAGGTGGCGGAGCTGGCCAACTGTTCCTCAGCCGCCAGCAAGATGGTCTCCCCTCTGAATAATTAAGATGCCAGGTTACGTGTCCTGCAGTGCTGTAAACATTCATGCCAGGGTTCCTCTGCTGTGCTCCTAACCAGGATAAAGAGTTGGATGGAAGGATGGGTGGATGGATGTGCCATTTATTCTGTCCTTTAGATTTAGAATGAAGAAGACAAGCTCTTAGGTGCCACCAAAGATCTGCTCCACTCCTCCACAGCTGCCTTGGCATCCCCGTGTCACTGAGACAGCTGTTCATTTTTAAAGTAAGTACTGAACCACTTTTATGCTCTCTGTGATCTGTTCTGTTCCCCACATTTCATTTTCATTTTCCATGTGGTGCTTTGGACCACGTGTGTCTCCAGCATCTCAGGGGATCACAGGCACTGCTGACACACATCGGTGTGCAGGGGCCAGCCTATGCCCGTGTTGTGCTCTAGGCAAGTTTCACCGCAGGTGAAGGGGCGGGGGGGGGGGGGGGGTGTGGCTCCGGCAGACAAT
>JAODJX010000041.1:17070333-17083890 GCA_026776945.1 Isichthys henryi
CCCCCCGCCCCCCCCCCCCCCCCCCCGCCCCCCCCCCCCCCCCCCCCCCGCCCCCCCGCCCCGCCGTGGCTCCGGCAGTCAATGACTCCTGAAGATGTCGCCCTAAGCAGTCACCCATGTGGGCAGCATTTCTCACTTCTTGGCACCAATCTGAGATGACGAGCTTACAGCCATCGAGCAGGTGTAGAGACGGGGGCTGCATTTTGCCGTTTGTCCCTGCATCAGACGGCCTAAGGTTGGGCCGCCGAATTTCCCGCTCAGTGAGGCCTCGGAACCCCCATCCGAGACAGACAGTGGATGTTTATGCACAATGAAGGGATGTTTCCTAAAAATGTGCTGTGTGGGATTTATGTAATCCGTCAGAGTCGGGCCAGTGCATCATTACATATGACTATGGTGGCCGGCGCGTCGGCGTACTCAAGGTATGATTCATGCCATTAACAGGAAAACGCGACCATTTGTCTTGCAGAAGGTAACGGCATCCTGGTCAGCGTGTGGCACTATATCACTGCCACAGAGCCAGGGAGGCGTCAGACAGGGCCTGCAGCTCGAATTAACGATGGAAAATCGATTGTGCTCCGGTCTGACCAATAAATGTGCCATGTGAGTAATTCTTACTGAATCGTGTGTTACTTCACCTTGTTTACTTTACAGACTAATTAATTATGAAGAAGCGCAGCTTGGAAAGCACTCCAGCCTCAATGAGGCAGAAACCTTTGGGGTAAGTAACTGATATCTGGCACATGTGGACTAAGTGTGAATTCATTTTGTGTTCTTTGATGGATGTGGACCTGACTGCCATCCTTTCTGCTGACATGTTGAGCTGGACTGAGTTAGATGAGAGGGCTAGCTGCACCCTATTTAGCTATATCCTGGAAGCTTAACTACCCCCTAACCCCCTGCCCTGATACCTCGAGTTATTTATCATCAATTGCAGCCATGGTGAGTGTGTGTGGGTATTTATGCAGTGTGCGTCCATGCATGTGTGCATGTGCTTGTGAGGTGTGCATGCCCGTGTGAGTCTGTGTGTGTCTGCCAGGTGTGTGTACACACGCATGCATGCATATGTGTTTATGCATGTAAGTGACTCTGAGTGTCGAACTCTGTATGTTTGTGAGAGTGACTCTGAGTGTGTGTGTGATTCTGAGTGAGAATGACTCTGAGTGTCTGGGACTCTGAGTGTATGACTCTGAGTGTGTGCATCTCCCTGCTCCCATCTCCACTTGGCCGCTCTCACTTTCCTCAGTGTTTAACCAAAGCCCTAATGATGGCATTAATTAACAGCTAGCAGGTCATCTGAGAGTCTCTGTCACTAAATCGCAGCTTAAAAACGTGATAATGAGCAGCGGCAGCCGTATGAGACTCACACGCAGTAAACACACCGCAGAAAGGCAGCGCAGCGCACCGCTGAGAGCGCCGACCAACTCCAAAGCAGTTATTTTATCTTGCATCATTTTGAAGGGATGTTGCTAATTACTCCTGTCATTTCAGATGGCGACGGCCATGATCCTCACCGGCGATCTTGACCGCAGCGGCCACAACACGCTGCGGTGTGAGCCTGACCGTGGCGGTTGTGTTCGGCAGACAGACGTCCGCTGCGGTCTCCATGATGCGGCTCTCACGTGTCGCCTTCAGAGGGACCCGCGGTCCCAGCCGATGAGCCTCTACCCCCCCGCAGTGCAGAGAGTCCGAGAGAGGCCTGGAATACTAATGCCCCCTTTATGCCGCTCTGCTCGCCCAGCCTGCTCCCCTCCCCATACAGGCTCAGGAGCTCCTGAGCACCAGGCTGATTAATTAGCAGGAGACGGGGGCAGGAAGTCACGCCCCGCGCCCGGCTGTGTGCCATGAACGCGACCGGCCGGCCCGCGCCGTGTGGGATAAGCAGACAGTACCGCCCCACTGCGCGGGTCCGACATGCGCTGAACGGTCAGCGTGCCTTGCCTTTTCTCTGAAGCCGCCCGCCATATGTAGGACACAGCAGAGCGTGAAGACAGTGGGGGCCACACCGTATACCTGGAGCACCGTGTGCATGCGTATCACTGACCAGGAAGTCTGCAGACAACAACAAATTTTTCTGCAGAGAGCCCCCCCCCTCTTACAATGAGCACGAGGATTATGGGGGATTCAGAGAACAGGGCCAGTACTGAGTCCCCTCAAAGGCAGGCCATCCTCCTGAGCTTCAGAAGGGGAGGTATGAACATGCCAAGTGATTATCTTAGTCAGTACACTGCAGTTTAACATATAACATGCAAGACAATTTCAGGACAATTTACAAGTAAAGGCACATTCTTTTAACACTAAGCATATTGGGATGGAATAAAGGATTAGATAGATAGATAGATAGATAGATAGATAGATAGATAGATAGATAGATAGATAGATAGATAGATAGATAGATNNNNAGATAGATAGATAGATAGATAGATAGATAGATAGATAGATAGATAGATAGATAGATAGATAGATAGATAGATAGAGCTGGTGAGTGACACTGCTGTAGAATACGAACTCTACATATCTCGGATATTTTTTGCGTAAATGTGGATTTACTTAAGCCATTTTTACACAAGCCGAGATCCAACAAAAAATATTACAGTAGAAAGTGTGTCTGGTCCAGGAAGTGGCGTTTTGCCGTGACAGAACCAGAACCCGGGGCCATATGGTCACCCAAGCAGACCACAGCGGCGTTTCCGGCGCCTGCAGGACGGCGGCTGCGGCCGTAACAGCGGTAAACTGCTACATCTGGAGGCTGTGAAGGCATCGCCCCGCTCTGCCCCAGGGTCCCGTTGAAGGTCAGGGCCGCCGCTGAGCCTTCATTAGTGCACACCGCCTCCCTCCTTGCCCCCCCGCCCCCAGGCCCCGTGTGCTCAGTGCCCATTGATCCGGGTCATCGATCCTCTCGCTGCGCTCATCCTCTGTCACATGCGTCTCAGTGGGTCCAGGTAGAACCTCTGCCTGATACCTATTAACCTGTCAGCGAGCTTTAGAACACATGAGCACCCTGCCTCTGATGGAGAGTAACAAGCTCTCATTCATTCAGTCCTCCAACTAAAACTCTCTCTCTCTCTCTCTCTATATATATATATATATATAGTTTCAAACATTTGGCTCCTTTAAAATCATAAATACCATAATAAATGATAATAAGTCCAAATCTTTCACTGGTACACTATCCTTTGTAAACAGTGCCATTAATCATTAACAGTGCGGATATTAATTAAAATCCCTCTCATGAGGGACAAAATAACACACATCTGACTCCGAGCCAAAAAAATCATTTTGCATTTAAAACAGTAGCTCCCCATCTTACTCAAAGGCAGCGTTTAACAGTGGCTATTATAATTTTAGTCTTTAAAGTTTCCCATTAATATGTGGCCGATAATAAGATGTGCAGCTTGTGCCCCACCAGCGCATGTTCAGTCCTAAACCCGAGGCATTAACATTTTGTAGAGATGCTTATAGTTGGCGGAGTGATGTCACCATCGAGTCTTAAAGCACAGCCCTTAACACCCAGGTGGTCCAGGGACTGTCTGACCCTGCAGTCTCAGTTGTATGTCACCTTGGATAAAAGCATTTGCTGTATAACCTAACAAAAAATGTAAATCTCACAATTACTTACAAATAAAAGGAGGCGTTTGCATTTTTTTACGCCTTTTACCCTGGTTCCTTCACCTGCTGGTGAGTAACCTTTCATGGCATCATCCTGACTGACCGGTCTGAGTGTCTTTTTTTTACATTGTCTTTCTATTTATTTGTTCACTGTCATTACTTCATTATACAAAAGGCCATTAAAGGAGTGATTTTTCCCAGCATTGTCTCTGTTTCAAGATGGATTTAAAACGGGTTCAGATTGAGGTAAATGTTAGAACAATTAAACGCCCAGGGATGGCGAATTCCTCTCCTGACATTTAGAGTCTCGTATGCGTCAGAGTGGCGGCACGGAGTCCCTCTGAAAGGCGCATCTCCCTCCTCTCTCTTCTCTACCTGTTCTATTCTGACTAATCTACCAAGAGTGACAAATCTGATTGAAAGATAACCGCCAGAATTATCTTCCTTCATTTCTTCTCTACCTGCTTTTCGGTTTAGAGGACAGACCACTGACGGTGTTTGTGGATGGCTGATTTCCCTGACTGCCATCTACACAAGTGTTACTAATGATTTTATAAATTACACCCTGTCCAATAACCACACGCTTGTAGTTTCATTTAACCATCAATCAGCAGAAATTAATGTGTGTGACTGAATGCTGCTGACTGTCTGCTGGTCTCAAAACTGACCAATCCACTGATCTGAAATCAGACATTTCCTGCTCAACTTCTCCGACTTTTTCCCTAAAATTTACATTTGTAAACTTTTTATTCTGCCATTTTTAAGTTTTTGCTATTTGCTCAAACTGTCTGCCTTAAAGGTTGCTTTTTGATTGACGCCCTTTCTGGCCAATCGTTTGCATCTCTGCCGGTCACATGGTGTCATGCAGGGGGTTTCTTATAGTGGCAAGTTCAACCAACTTTCCAACTTCCTCTGCAGCAGAATAATGGCTCCTGCTGCATTTGAAGGAGTTGATGACTGGAAGCATTGAGGAGTCAACATGCCAGATCCATCAATGGTTCTTTTTTAATCTCTGGATGGAAAATGTTAAAAGAGTCTGGAAAAGTAATGAGAAGAATGAGACACAATAAAATCAAACGTGGCCAGAGGCAATTCAGGGGTAATTAAAAAGCAAAAAGGTGAATGTTCTACACTGGCCAAGTGCAGATCTAAATCCCACAGAGAATGTGTGGGTTTCAATGAAAGCTGCAGTCAACAAGCAACACACAACCAACTCGGTGGACCCTAAGGCTGCTAGAATAGGCAAATTACCTCTAAATAGTGTTAAAAACTGGAATCTATTCAACCCAATATATGGTTACCTGTTACTGCAGCAAAATGTGGCTCTAGCAAGTACTAATGTCTAGGGGTTGATTATTAATGCAAGCATAATTCTTTCCAATTTTTCGGTTTCTTTAAAAGATTTGCTGACACATAATTGATTATGACTTAGAAAATTTACTGAGTCAGACTACGAGTTTGCCATGAAAACAATGACAGGAAGATATGGGCATTATATCATTTGTGATCATTTTAAGGGAGGGTTCAATCAAGGCACTGTATCTGAAGCAGACAGTATCATCACTAACACTGTCCCTGGCATCCGGACAACAGCAAGGTGCAGAAGAAAGTTCTGGATTGGGGGAGGAATGTCTATTGATTTAAAAGGACGGCTTTGTCGAACCAAAGAAGGAGCGGAGGATGAGAAAACGGCAGAGAGAGAGATTCCCAGAGCTAATGGCACTGTGTCCAGCTAGCCATCCATGCTATCGCTTCTCCTTGCCGCACAGACACTGGAAATGAAATAGACAGTTGATACATGTATCTCAGCTGAAATATTGGATTTCAGAAAAGATTAGTACCCATCTTAAGGTTTGCACATGAGATCAACCCATAACCTCTATGCTTCAGGGTGATTAAACGTCATGGTTCATATCTGTAATGAAGCCTTCTGCTAGTTTTGGTTTATAAGAAAACTTCTCCAAGTCCATGCCTCTTCTTCAGCTCAAGAATGTAAGTCCTCCCGTCACCCCCCTCCCTACTTCTGAAATGCTTATTTTGACACTTTTATCCAAAGCAAAGTCCATGTGAGAAAGCAAGGCAAGTTGATTACTGGAGTGATGGAAGATAAGGGCCCTACTCATGGGCCCACCGGCGAAACCACTCTGTCAACCACAGGATTTGAACCTTCAGATCATAGATGGAGCAGCCTAAACCACTGAGCCAGACATCATCCCCCAGGTCAGGCGATGGCAATACAAATTCCTCTGAGTGAGATACTACCTGAATCTTGTGGTAAATCACGTGTTTCTAATAATATTATTATCAATATTTAGTTTTTTATATATTTTGCAACTTGCCTGACTCCCTTACTTGTATTCTGTGCTCTCTACACCTGTGACCTTTGATATGGAATGATTGGTTGTTTTTCATCTAGCACCATCAGGTGTTTAGGTCTAGTCATCTGTAAAAGCACTGGGATGTGCCTTGGACTCCAGAATCTAAGAATCCTATATCTTTGTGGAGGGCCCGACTATGCTACAGTATATATGATGGGTCATTTTCAGTGGTCGTTTCAGCAAAATCCAACAATCTCTAATCACTTCTGGTCCTTGTTGCCAATAGGAGCCCTCAGGATGTGCCTCACATGCAATACGCCAAACACAGTCCCTGAAGCATCAGTCAGGTGACACTTCGGCAGAATCACACCCGAGATGTTTCAGGTAGGACACAGAGTGCAATGTCTTGTTTCTGCACTTCTGAAGGTGCAATGACATTGTCTAGCTGTCATTTCCACCAGTGCCTGCTGACAAGTTCCTCTTTGTAGCTCCGAATTCATGTCAAACACTATAAGGAACATCTGTGGGCAAGTGGGTTGTCACTTCTTGACTTGCGTAATATGACTCACGTAACTCTGGACTTGGGGAAAGTTGTATAGAGCTCATGGAACGGCTAACGCAAAAAGGGTTTGTGGGATGCATTACTTATGTCAGTCGGGAACTGCCTGTATATATATGTGTGTGTTTCCTTAATGAATTAGACAGTTACTTTGTATTGTAATTTGTCAAATTGTAATGGATTGTACAGTAAAACATTAAGTAAATTTACCTCATTTGGCTAATCTTTAAATAATTATAGTAATTATGTAGATGGGTTGCCCTTTCTGAGGTGGAGGGAAGTGGCTTCTGGCCAAGCAGACTGTGTGTGCTCTTTCTCAGGAATCTGAGTGCATCAACAGTGTGTTTCACCATCATTTCTCTTCTCTCTGCGGCTATGGGCGTGGATCTTGCGATTGTTGTCCAGTGGTGTGGTGTCACTCGTCGTCTGCACCGGGGAGGGTTAATGGTTCTGTGGTGTCACACATCCTCAAAAAGTGCCGTGCATTGGCCCCTGCCCTCAAGGGAGAGAGGGGGAGGGATATGGGGACACCTGGCTGGACATGCTGCAAGCACCAGATTACAATAAACACTCTGCATTTCCATGGGCACTTCTGGTTCACTGTTATACCGTAAAGGAAAACTCCTGGAGGCAAAGGAACCAATGGGTCACTTGAGTGTTGCTGTCCTTGGCCTGGGCCATCCACTGCAAGGGATCTTAGTCTGTACTGAGAGTGAAGGGGCTCTTGAAGAAGTAATACTTCAACTCATGGACGCCCCACATGATAGCCGGGTCAATGGCGGCATACTGCGATTCATCTGGGCTGAGTTTCCATGATGTTCATGTAGGGGGAGCCTCTGAAGGTTGAGGCAGCGGAGGATCCGCTCAGTGGACAGGACCTTCTCATCTGCTGTAAATTAGGTTCTATGACTTCAGCCCACCAGATGGCATCAGGTTGGCCTTTCCCATTAAGTTCCAAAAGATGGGGGGGCAGTATGACCAAAGCTACTTTCCAGCTACTTGTATGTAATTTCTGCTCTCCTTTCTTTTTTGTAAGAAATGATCTATTATCCTGTTATACCAGCATGGCTCTTTTTCAAGAGATTTGACCATTTTGAACATACAGACAGCTTAGTTAGCAAGTCAATTACAAAACTACTCTACTAAAAACTGTTGAACGTTCCATGAAAATTAAACAAGAGATCGAACTTGAAAACTCAATGATAACAAGTGTATGTGCAATATTTACAAATGCCAAAGGCGTAAGATAACATTCAAAATGATAAACTGTCACTCTGGGTTGCAAAAAAAACACTTCTGTGCCTGTGCATGTGACAGAATGAATGAATACTGCAAGCCAACACTGGCAACAGCATGTGTCAGTTGTCAGTATTAATGTTACTGGTAGTTTATTCTGTCTTGTCAAGCCGTCTCCCAATCACCATGCAGAGAATCCTGGCTTCCAGGCAGGTCTAAAACATCCGACTGCACGTCTATCTGTCCAGTCAACGGTGACTAAGCAAAAACCATGTATGAAGCTCACATAGATTCCCAGTGAAGCGCGACGTCCAGGCCGGCTCCAGAAATATGTCATCAAGGCATATTGACCAAAAAGCTTTCGTCTATTTTGCATTTAGACAAAGCTTACATGAAGCGTCCATAAATTTCCAGTGAAGCATGGCGTCAGTGAGTGTCTATGGGCTGAATTTATCCTGGTTTCTGAGGGAAAATTAACGTGTATGTTGCTGAAAACAACTCCCGTGAAACGATTGGCACTGTGGCTCAATTAGTAAGACAGATTACACTTTTCATCACAAATTAAAATGACTTTACATTGATACATTGTCTAATTTAATTCCTTAGGCAATTTTGTGGAGGAAGCTATGCTTCCTGTGTGGTCTTACAGCAATCACTTTTGGTAGATAGAGAGGAATCCCAATCAAGAATCTCAGCTAGTGGGTCTCAGTAATTCCTGAGCCCCAGCTGTCAGGTTATATTTATTTTTATGCTTATTTTAGCACTTTCCTTTACATATTGTCTTATTGTCTATGATGTTCTTACATTATCTTTTTTTCTGTGCTACTGTACCAAGAAATTCCCCCCATAGGAATAAATAAATATCGATAAAGTTCTGTCTTATTATTATCTTATCTGGTACCCTGTGGAGGCAAAGAAGGTGCTTCATCCAGCTCCTGACCTGGGTGAGGATGTCACCCACAAGTACCACTGCGTACTTCTGGTGAGGGTGAAACACAATGTCCATCAAACTCTGGAAGATGGGGGACACCCCATGAAAGCCAAAGAGAAGAACCATGCCAACAGGAAACGTCATGGCTTGATCTGTTGATTCAGCTGGTTGATGTGGCAGGTCTGCTTGGTGGAGTGATGGCTGGGTTGCCGGATCTGGTGGTTCACAATATCCACCTTCTCAGGGCAAGGAGCTGTTCGCCAGGGTGGAACCTTTAGGGTTGAGTTAGCCAACGGTACACCTGCTGTTGCACTTTTTTGACGCTTTAATGATCAGCATAATCCCCTTCATTGGAGGTGGTGTATAGAGATCCACAAATGGACTGGAAGGGCACCTCGGTGATGGGGAATGGCATCGGGAGTTGGGCAGTAGCACAAAAGGCTCCGTTGACAGATGTTTTTGATGACAGTGCTCATTCCTGAAGGAAACAGTTGCAGATGTGCTCTCCTGTATTCTGGGCTCCCCGATATCCAGCTATGAAGTGCACCACCAGCATGCCCTAGTGACGTACCAGACTGGGTAAACCTGGTGGATACCACAACTTAATAACCAAATCTTGGAGTCCAAACATAACCCAAGATCAGTGAGGACATGCTTATCTCTGGTAGGCAGGAAGTGTGGCATTCCTTGGAAGTTTTCCCTGAAGGGAACCTCAAGGCTATGTCAGGGTGAGGGCTGCTGGTTTTGAACGTCTTGCTGGTGGGCAGCATGGTTGTGAGGTTGACCTCCTCTTCCTGCAGCAAGGTGAGGGAAGCCAGCACCCAATCAGTTATATGCAACTGGAAGATAAACTGGTGAGAGACTGGTCTATGGCAACCTCCTCCACCACTGGATGGGAAGTGTAGCACTCCCGTTGCAGTTGCAGTGGAGATGCTGGGTGATTGCACCAAGCCTGCCTATGATCTCCTAGTCCCCCCCTCAGTGTTAATTGTAGCAAGGAAGCACAAGAGATGGAGTTGCGGAGGAAATCCCTGACTGGGGTATTGTTTATTTAAGGAAAAAAGTTGGGGACACTACTGTAGAAAGGGCAGGTGATGGGCAGGTTAAGGGCACTTGGGGGGGGGGGGGGTGGGTGAGCTCCATATGCGGCTGCCACCTGCTCTTTAGTTGCTAGCCAAACAGATGGAAGGCGGCAGTCCCTTCTAGGCAGTCATCCTCCTAGCTGTTTATGGTCAGGGAGAGAGTAGAAAAAGCTTAAGCAGGGCACAATGGCGGCTGTGCATGACTCGGCACCAGTGGTTAGAAGGTCGCTGGTTTAAATCTCGTCGGTAAAGTGACTTCACCATTGGACCCTTGAGCATGGCCATTAAAACAAATTGCTCCAGGGTCTGGGTGACTCTGCCTTCTCAAATGTATGTTTAGATAAAAAGGCATCCACCAAATAACTAAAAATGCAAATGATCACCCAGTCACTCTGCGGATTTTGAGCTGTGCCAGGGAAGGAGAACCACTTCTTTAAATACATTAGCAGCTGCTGGCCATGTCCTATTGGCTGTGAAGCCATTGGTGGGGATCTTGCAGTTGCTGTCCAGCAGCACGGTGCTGAATTATTATCTGCATGATGTCATCACACCAGGTATCAGTGAGCTGTCTTCTGTACTGTTTCAAATGAGGTTAATAATGAAACATGCATACAGTTCCGGAGTTTGCGTTTGTGCTCTGTGTTTGTACAGGATTCTTCCAGGTACTACAGATTTCTCCTGTAGTCAAAACACAGGTGGCAGAGTTTGTACCCTCCAGTAGATTGGCATCCTCTCCAGTGTCTCCCCTGCTTTCCTTTATGCACTTCCTGAGCTGGGCTCCAAGCTCACTGTGTCTCTGGTCCAGGTCTACATTACATTGTGGGGACCAAATGTCCCCACAATATAATAAAGACCTGTTATTTTGACACTGTGGGATCATTTTTTTCGGTCCCCACAAGGGGAAATTCAATTTCATAAAAATCTGTAACTGTAATCAAAAAATGGAAAATGCCAGCGAGTGTCTTACATTGCTTATGGTTAAGGTTAAGGGGTTAAGGTTGTTGTTGCTAGGATTAGGCTTTTACCCACAGAAATGGGTAAAGATATGAGTACAGCTCTGTATGCACTGGACAATGCATGCATACATATTTTGGATACCAACTGCAAATTATAAAAAAAAAATATATAGAAAACAACCTGCTGCATATCTAATAGATGCAGATGTTTGTGTCGATTCTAGCTACTGTGTGTCTAATGAAGATGTAGACATTTGTGTGGGGTCTAGCTGCTGTGTGTCTAATAAAGATGCAGGTATTAATGTGGGGTCTAGCTGCCGTGTGTCTAATGAAGATGCAGGTATTAATGTGGGGTCTAGCTGCCGTGTGTCTAATGAAGATGCAGGTGTTTGTGTGGGGTCTAGCTGCTGTGTGTCTAATGAAGATGCAGGTATTAATGTGGGGTCTAGCTGCTGTGTGTCTAATGAAGATGCAGGTATTAATGTGGGGTCTAGCTGCCGTGTGTCTAATGAAGATGCAGGTATTAATGTGGGGTCTAGCTGCCGTGTGTCTAATGAAGATGCAGGTGTTTGTGTGGGGTCTAGCTGCTGTGTGTCTAATGAAGATGCAGGTATTAATGTGGGGTCTAGCTGCTGTGTGTCTAATGAAGATGCAGGTATTAATGTGGGGTCTAGCTGCCGTGTGTCTAATGAAGATGCAGGTATTAATGTGGGGTCTAGCTGCTGTGTGTCTAATGAACATGCAGGCATTAATGTGGGGTCTAGCTGCTGTGTGTCTAATGAATATGCAGGTGATTGTGTGGGGTCTAGCTGTCGTGTGTCTAATGAAGATGCAGGTATTAATGTGGGGTTAACTGCTGTGTGTCTAATGAAGATGCAGGTGATTGTGTGGGGTCTAGCTGCCGTGTGTCTAATGAAGATGCAGGTATTAATGTGGGGTCTAGCTGCCGTGTGTCTAATGAAGATGTAGGTATTAATGTGGGGTCTAGCTGCTGTGTGTCTAATGAAGATGCAGGTGTTTGTGTGGGTTCTGGCTGTTGTGTGTCTAATCTGTCATAAACAATCTCAAATATGTCAAGAAATATGAAAGAACCTGAATAATTAATTCCAGTGTTGAGCTTGTGGAGAGGACCTCACTGGCCCATGTTCCCCCCAATCTCTTACAATACACAGGGCCTGTTTGAAGTAATTTGTCCCCAAGAGAGACGATGAACCCCTTACAAACTTTGATTTAGCAAAGCAAATTTAATTGTGTTTGGTTTATTCAAACCAGGCTTTGCCCAGGATACTCTGATTTTACTGAAAGGAAAACCATCTAACCACTAATGGGCGGATGAGTCAGCGATACTAACCAATCACCAATCTGTGCATACAGATATTGCAGAGCCAGATAATGTTAGGTCAGATGAGAGGACCGTCCTCAGTGAGCTGATAGATTGCGCATAACCTCTAGTCTTATTTTGCTCTACTGTCTTTGAATGTTTCTGTTCTAAGTGAATTGGTATTCCTGAGTTTGGCCATTTCCTTTTCGTCCACCTGCCATCATTGAGACCTGACCCTTCACAGTATCTAGTCCAGTGTGATAAAATCCAGCTGAAATTATAATGAATAATTCTAAATGTCATTAAAATGCCTACTGTGTTCAAAAAGTGAATAAAGTAAGTTGTTATATTTGCTTCTTACAGGTTAAATACCCCAGTGTGTGTGAGGACACATCTATCTAACAATGATCATGTGTGAGGACATGTGTGTCTAACGATGATTGTGTGTTTTTCTTTTGTAAGGAATTTTTCATATTTATGTCTTCTTTTGAAAGTTATATCTTTGTTCAGATGTCTCTCATGTTATTCACGTGTGCGGGAAAAAGACCTTTAGCTGTATCTACTTCACCGTAAAGCTCATGATTTCTGCTCTATCTCCCTCATGTCACTCCTAAGAAACTTCTGGATATGTGAAGGTCCAGTATTCCTCATGTCTCTGAATACCCAGTAGAAACACAAAAGATCACCTTCACTACATCCTCTTCCCTTTTCTCTCTCTTTCATCCTATTTTTCATCCCAGTAAACACTGGCTTCCTCCTCTCTTATTCCCACACTGACCAGAAAGACAATGAGCTAAGTAATAACAGCACCCTGAACTGTTTGACACAAGGTTCACAATGTTCACAACATCTGTCCCTCTTCCAGTCTGACAGATTTAGTGTCTTCTTCCTGGTATGGCATGTGCGGGATGAAACTTTCCTGCTTTCCAAGCTTAGAAATCTTGCAAAGTTCATTCCTAGAATGACTTCCTAAATTTCGAGAAGCTGGGCTGTACCATTCCTGAAGAATGAAGATGAAGGAAACATACTGATTTCAGCTGGGGATATGTACCATTTACATACAAATGAGGGATAAGCAGTTAAATAGCCAAATCCTGCAATAAAAATTCAATTGTAAGCATGAGAAACAGTTTTAGCAGAAACACAGCTGTAATATCAATTACATGATTGTTTTATACCTGTTCTGGTCAAGCTCCATTGAATAGTGTATATCCCACTGGGAATTTGCCAGTGGTCATTTTTTTCACCCAACTCGCAGTTTCGTTAGAGGCTGGGGTGCTTTAATTAGAATCTGAACTGGAAAATAATCAGGATTCACACTGCTTCCGTTGGACAAGTTTCAGCAGCCCCAAGGCAGAAGTAGAACCTGAAAGGGAGGCAGAATGGAGCCTGAAACAGAGGTAGCATAGAACCTGGATTGATGGCAGAATGGAGCCTGAACCATAGCCAAAATGCAGCCGGTAAGAGACAGAATGGAGCCTGAACCATAGCCAAAATGCAGCCGGTAAGAGACAGAATGGAGCCTGAACCATAGCCAAAATGCAG
>JAODJX010000041.1:17118392-17132204 GCA_026776945.1 Isichthys henryi
GTGGGGGGAAACCGGAGCACCCGGAGGAAACCCCACGACGACATGGGGAGAACATGCAAACTCCGCACACATGTGACTCAGGTGAGACTCGAACCCGAGTCCCAGAGGTGTGAGGCAACAGTGCTAACCACTGCACTCCCCTTAATACTAAATAGTCTCATATGCCCTGGAACTTAACCTGAAAGTAAGCTGAGACTAAGCTATTGCAAGGCAGATGTATGGATGCATTAATGAAAAAGACTGAGAAACTGTACACTAATACATGAAACGTCTTAGAATGACAATATTTATTTTATTACCATAAATGGGAGGGAGACTCATAACGGTTAATGTTGTAATTGGCACTTGGTACAAGGGCACAAGTTAAAATAAAAGTGTGGGAAAGAGTGGTCAAATATCCAAGCACATTCATTGTTAAAAGCAGGAACTAAAGACTAAAACAAACTTTTAAAAAACCCTGCAAAGGCTGGCATGACAAAGTGATAAATACAAAATAGTCCCAATACACTGAAGGGATTTTCTATGCCACCATTCTTGTCAAGTTTACTGCCAGCAAGTCAAGCCAGCCACCTTCGCCACAAACTAACCCGCAACTGGCAGGGTTACAGGTCATCTGTTATCAAGTGTTTTTGTTGTTTTGTTGTTTTTTTGCATTTAAGAGTCAGCATCTTGATATCCTTAAGGCAGTCAAGCACCATTGAACATCACAAAACCTAAAGAAGCTTCAATTGAGTCAATCAACGTTCACATTTATCTCACAAAAATATACAACAGTGACGGTTCAACACAGGCAGAAAGGAGCAGTTCTTGGCTGGACCTTTGGCCTTCAGGTGTGTGTAGAGAAGGACATTATGCTTTGGAATCACACCACAACACCCCCCCTTGCCTTACCAGCGAGAAATCTATCAAACTGGACAACACTCTACATTCTCACATGGCTGCAGAGGATCTATCTGGATCAGTTAATCCAGGTGGTCTTCACTTGGGCTTCCTGAATCAGAGCCAGCAGTGAGTGCAGGTATCCCCTTTCTAAACAGCAGATCACCCAGCTGGTCCAAGGCGTAGGAGGTGGAGTGGACCAGGGCTCTCTGAGATCACGATCAGACGTCTTCTTCCTCTGATCGTCACCCCTGTTCCCTGACTAGTAAACATGATTATCTACAAGTCTCATTGAGTTTCTATTACAGTATTTTTTTCATCTAAAAATAAATTTCTTGCAAACTACAAGACCGCTGAGTACCATGACGGTAAACGGTGCTTGAATGCAGCACGTAATTATCGGTTTCAGGATTCGTGTGGCAAGTCAACACCACTGGGCACACTAAGGGTAACACAATAGACTTGAAGATTAACGAAGACATGTAGAGACAGAGGAATACACTAGGTATGCTAACAGTAAATAAACCTCTGAAAGAAGTTTGTACCCCAGGAAGTCATGAGGGCGGCGACGCCGATCTGCCAAAGGAAGAGGGACTGGTCAGCTGATGTCATCACAGACTGTGGACAAAACTTTTGTCTGTCCCTGAGGTATGACCCTCTGACATGGTCTGTGTAATCACAGAAAACGGCCCACACACACACACAGGCACACACACAGGCACACACACAGGCACACACACAGGCACACACACAGGCACACACACAGGCACACACACACACACAGTATAACCACCCAGAGGGCTTTTTCAAGGATGCCAGGATCATCCTAATCTAATATCACCCCCCATTCCCCAACCTGCTAACTGGCTACATCACAACATTTAATTTGGGTCTTCGACACGCCAAAACAACTTCTCCTTTACCAGAGAAAGGTCATGAGCAGGTGACACACAACACCTACGGACCCTACAGGTGACTGAACATGTACGTGGAATGACAGGGAGTCCCGTCGGGCTTCCTCAGGCTCCGCCCCTGGTGTCTCAGCCCACTGACTCGCACGTCACTTATGATTGGCTGTACGAGGAGTTCTGGTTGCCGTTGGATCCCTGGTCGTTCTCACTGGGAGGGGGGAGAAAAACCCATAAGTAGCAGACACATGGAGCAGTTTTAATCTGCCTAAAATGGAAACCAAGTTCTCTGCCATGCAGGAGAGGATCCAAGGACAAAGAGTAAGAGAGCAGACATCCTGAAAGTTCCTCATGGATGTATGAAGTTTGCTAACAGCTATGATCCTGCCCTTTATTAATAGTGTGATCATAAATTATGTACTACTTAGAATTGCAGGTACTATCAGGGAACATGAATAATTTAGAGACTTCGGGGAGGAAACACCAGTAGCGGCAGACTCTTGGCCCACCTGTTGGGCGGGGGTTTTGGTTTTGGCATCTTGTTGAGGACGGCGGCCATCTCCTTCCTGTCATCGAAGTTCTTCCACTGGTCGTAGAGCTTCAGGATGACTCTGATAATTTCCAGGATCTGTTCATGGGCGTGAAGGTTACTCCTGGCGAACATGGCTACAACTTTTTAAGTACAAACATACAAGCTTAACCCCCTGACCTTTTCCATGTCCACAGAGAGCTCTGCGAACCACTGCCTTGCGTCTTTCTGCTGTACGACACAAGCTACGTGGAGGCAAGCTGGAGAGAGAACAAAGCGAGAAGATCCTCCTGGGGGTGCTGATCAGATATGTACAATACAAACGGGAGGAGGGAGAAGACCAACAGTTATAGTTAAGTGGCAACCATCATTTCCAGGTTACCTAGTGCGATCATAAAGGGTGGATAAAGCAGGCAGAGATCAGTCCTGTAGGTGTCATTCACGATTCTCCTGGAGAGAAAGAACAGCCACATTAGCAAGCAATCGAAGCACCACCCAGGAGGAGACAGACCAGCAAACCTCACCATGCCAGAGGCAAAAGCATGTCCTCCTGACCCATGTCTTGGACGTACTGCAGCAATGGTCTGTAGGGGTGGTACACGATCAGACAGCAGTCCTAAAAGGGAGAGAGGAACCTGAAGCCATCGAAGATGTCCCCTCAACGACCAAACACCACGTTCCCCGACCTGGAACTCGAACGTTATTTAGCAGACGCCTTTATTTTTTGAGCAATTAGGGGATAAAAGCCTTACTCAAGAGCCTAGTGATGAAATCTCTCTGCAATGCCTGGAATTTGGATCGGCGACCTTTCCGACCATAGGCACCGCACCCAAACCCACTGAGCCATGCGTCACCCTCGAGTCTAATGGGCAGGTTAACCATGCACTGTCAAAAGCAGAAAGCCCCATGATTCAAGCTCATGCCCCACAATTCCTGTATCCCCTGCCGGACTGAGAGGAAGCTGACATCACAGCTCAATCGCACAGCTGCCTACTCACCATGAGCTCCAGCAGGTAGAATTCACACTCCAGTATCTACGGAGAAAAAGCAAAAAGAACGAATTTGTAGCTGAATGGCTGGTTTTACCAGCAAACTCCATATCGCTAAACATTAACGCATGTAGCGTTAGCCGAGCCCAGCCCTCCTGGGCATCCTAACAGTATGGACCAACATCTCTATTTTAAAAGTGACCTCCGCCTTTATCTGCCAACACTGCCATCAAAAACCTCTTAGCAAATATCCTCAAATATGAAAAGAGAGCCAGTGTGAGCTGCTAAGCTGCCTAAAAAATGATCTCCCATGGCTCTGAGAACTTCCCACAGCAGCGTGAACATCGGCTGAGGAGCAGAGCATCTGAGTGGATCTCACATGCCATGCCAACAGGCCTACGTCAGCTGATCTCACAGAGGGGAGAAGGCATTCCTCATGCGCTGCAGGGCACTGTGACACTCACATGGTTCATGCGGTAGGGGAACTCTTTCGGGAAGGCATAGGAAAACCTAGTTTTCACTGGGGAAAAACAAAAATACGGAGAAATTTATTTCCATATCCGATGGGGAATATTTTCAGCAATACTAACTACCAGGAGCTGGGAAATGTTACATTTTTCTTCATCGACACAGACATTCATAGAGCTAAAAATTCCGATTACATTGGCGATATTTTACAGGGTCAAAAATTACACAGCAGCAGCTTTAATGAAATAATGCTTTACAGACCAATTTGACTCAGTCTGAACCGAGTCATAAAATGCCACTTTATAAGCTTGCTCTTTGCCTTATAACTAGTAAATAATGATCTCTCAGTATTGAACTGGCAAATGAGCACATGTGAAGTACAATGTTCTCCTTAAAAAGGCACCTTTCTCGCACAGAGATGAGTCTGAGCGCAGACTGAGCGTTTGGCTCAGCTGATCTGGATTCGGATCGCTTTGTTACTGCATATTCCGTTCGCACTGCTTATTGGTTGTGTTAGTCCCCATTTTTCGGGTGGTGAAATATGGATGCCTTTTGTTTCTCACTTTTGTGCTTCCCGTTTTCTGCATCAGTTAATTGTACTACATCGTGCCCACACCCCATTCCGTTGATCAGTGTAGGAAAGGTCGAGAGTCCATATGTTTGGATAGATTGGTTTCTTGTGGCTTCAGTGGCATCCATTCTGCCACAGCTCCAGCCTAGTCTGAGTTGTTACATTTACAAATAACCCCAGGCTGGTCGTGGTAAATTCTAATACAGGAAGCATTACTTTCTCAGAATTTCCTACAATGACAAATTTGTGGGACCTAAATATTGGCTGAATTTTTTTGCCAACTGATATGGTGGTTGAGCCCCACACACACTGCAAATAAGCACCCGTGCAAGAGGGCCACTGTAATTACACTAATGACTATGGTCTGCAATGTGACATCACACTGGATTTCTCTCTGTGATCTATTCCAGAACATTCTAGACCAGCTTCAACAATTCACTGGCTGTCACTTACACACGGACGTAGCTGCAGAGATCAGCCGGGTGTTTGAAACAACACCAAATTCCTGGAGGCCAGAGAGAAAAGCAGGCTGTAGGTTTCAGTTTTACATCCCAGCCGAGACACAGGTGACATTGCAGGGGAGAATAAGAGCTGCTGTTCACTCACCTCCACTTTAGAGGCCAAGAACACACAGGTGGGTGCCATGAGAACAGGATCGATACTCTTCAGAGAGTACCTGAAGTTACAGGGACAAGGGCTTACTTCCATGGACTAACAAACAGCTGTACTGCCCGCATTTTGCGGCACGGTACTGCTGCTTACCTGGCGTAGAAGCGCTTGAAATACACAGTCGCTGTTGCAATGACCTGCTGCCTGAGCTTCAGGTGTTCGCCAAGGGCCTGGATTACTGTTCAGGGATGACAGATCACACAGTGCGTCAGATGGGTCAGACTCATACCCAAAGCACTGAGCACAGCCCACAAACATAGCCATGGCTCATTCCCCTACCATTAGCGAAGAAAATTTGCAGTTTCCAGTACTCTTCCTCTGTCAGAAACTTCAGGTCCTTCTGTCTTTCCTTCATCAGGTCTTGCTTGTCTAGGACCCACTGAAGACTGGCAGGAGGAGACCGTGAGAGTCAAAGCTATGTAATGTGGTACCTGGCAAACAAATTAGTCCCAGACCAGATGCAATCCCATTATTCTGACACCTTAACATAATTTCGGCTGTGCTGAGAGTCCTTGATAGGAAGCTGGTGCCTGTTCTTCTTCTCCTCAAAGGAGACTTGTGTAGTTTGAAATACGCCAGGAAAAATTAAATAAGTATCGACCCATAAGTGCACCAAGCTCAATAATAACTAAATAAATTTCATAACCGCTATATTTCACTGATTCAAGGCTCCACATAGAAACAGACAAAGCGCCTGTCTACTAATATGGAACATCTGTTCTTGTCACGGAGCTGCGACATGATCCCGCAGAAATGAACTACAAATAATGCCTAACAAGTACACAGACAATACATGACAATAAACAAAGTGCTTACGTCTCGACCTCAATTCATTAAACGAGTTCTCCCTATTTAGTCAGACGTTTAGTTTCTTAAAACTATCACTGCAAATATAACTTTCGTAAATCTAATATACAAATACATATAAATATTTGGCTAGAAAACGAGGTCTACTCATACAACTAGCTATTTCTTGATAATCAGGTCCCAGGTGCGTCGCTTAAGGACACTTATCGTGTCCGAAATGATGAAGACACATTTTTATCGTTTATATATTTTTCTCAGTCCTCTAGCCGAGGAGTTTCCTTTATCCACATACAGCCAGGCCCCATAGCGAAGAAATTACTCAGCGAAGAAAGCAGCCCCCAAGAGCCTTTTGCTTAATTACTTACTAATGCGAGCTTTGCCAGAAGTTCCCCGCCATGACCACAGGTTTGAGGTAGTAAATGCAGATAAATATGGTTTATTTCGGTAGATATCACAGTAACCGTGGTGACTCTGTAAGCGGCTGACGCGCTGTGCAGCAGTAAACAGTTTCCGACGGAGGTGCGCAACGCGCCCCTATGAAAAAAGTTCCGCTTTACTGCATTCTCGACGTTTTAAAGTCAAATATACGTTCAAATAAACATAGATTAAATATACGCTAAAATACATATATTTATTATCGTCATATGTATATAAATTAATCTACACAACACTGGACAAATATGCAGGAGAAATCCTACTTCTGGTGAATTATCTATGTGGCAAGGACAAGCTAACCGTGTATATAACTGTTATATATGTATATTCAAAGGGCCAAAGTCCTTGTTTTTAACTTCCTAATTTCCATAACAAATTGTGAACCTATTAGCCTTCCTTCCCTGTATCACTGGTATATCATTACATACATGAAAGATCCATTCACACCAGTTAGACGTAAGCTTCATGCAAAACTCTGCAATTATCTGACCCTCATTGTCTTCAATGCATTGGCTTAAAAGATTTCAATTGTTAAATTATCTAGCACCACATAGGCTTTTAATGAAAATGTTTTATTCATGATCATTATCACAGTGACAACTCAAGATAGAGACATGGAAATGCTTGGTTTTGAATTCTGCTTCACTACATACTATACATATATGCCCTAAAATCATACAGTAACTTTAATAGTGTATTTGCTGTCACAAAACTTGTCAGCTGGCTGGTGTGAGATTTTCAGTTTCAAGTCTGCACACTCATTCACATGTATATAAGAGTTTTATTAACTTATAGTCTGTTGGTTTTGCAAACTACCCCATTGTTTTTGATGCAGATCATTTTAGTTTCATAATGGAATAATATAAATTTCCCATAACATTTCTTGTGTGAGTGTGAGTCAGTAAGCGTGAGTGCCACGCCGAATGTGTGAATTGGCAGCCTCGTATATTACATATTAGAGCAGAAGGTGTGGATGTGGTGACAGGTCGCATTATCGGATAAGACAGTTGTCTCACGACTTTCCAAATTTCCTCCCACATAGCAAGCGCATGCACTTAGGTGAACTGGAATCTCTTAATTGCATATAGTGCATGTGTCCTGCAATGGACTGACACCCAATTCTGGGTGCACCCCTGCCTTATGCCCTGTGTTGCTTGGAATGGACTCTGGGCCTGCTCATGAACCAGTAATGGATAAATGGCTCCTTAGGATGTAGGAATGGGTGGACGATAGGCCTGGGCCGGCCATCTGACATTCTGGGCATTATCCTAGCAAATTTTATTGTGATGGATCCACTCCACCCAGCAAAAAAAATCATTGAGGGAGACTCAATGTCAGTTATGCATCTGTCTTTCTGTGGTCAAGAACATCAGTCCAAACCTCAGGTCATCCACAATGCCACCCCCTTACAGAGCAGGGGAGGGGAGCTTAGCGTGAGGGGAGTCTGACAGCCTGAGATCTTTGCAGGAACACCATGCCTGATGGAATCCCAGCGCATAAGCACAATCCCTGTTATTTTTACCATGGTAAACGCCTCATAGGACTTTGTCAGATAGCTGAGAGGAAGGTTTGACTGTCTATAGTATGGAGGCTTCACATTCCTAAAGGGTCACTGCATCCTTTGGGCAGGGCTGAGTGGTGCTATAAGAGCTAGCTGAGTACCTCAGTCCACATTCAGCTCAGAGCAGATCTCCGAGTCGCCATCTCCACAGCCAGCACTGAACAGCCGCCGCAGGCATCCAACCATGAGCCAGAGTCCAGAGAGGATCTCATCCTACCGCCGGCACTTTGAGGACGGCTCGCCCAGCCTCCTGCGTGTCGCGAGCCCATCCCCGACCCGCCGACATCGCTCAGCCAGTGCCATGGCGACCAGCATGCGTGTGGAGAGCGTGGGGAAGAGGGCGTTCTCTGGCACACGCTCACCCCTCAGGGCCAGGTAGGACATGGAGCCCATGAGAATCAGAGTGGAGGAAGACCTGCGTCTCTCCTCCAGCCAGGCTGAACATGCGCTCAGACATTAATATATTATATACATCTTTATATTTACATATTTTATGTTTATATCTCCCTTAAGCATAGTTGCTAGCAAAGTTAGGAACTTACATAGTTGGAACCATTTTACTGAACTGGAGCGTTTGGGAAACATATCCATGGACTGGACTGAGGCATAAGTAAACTAAGCAGCTGCTTAGGACTCAGTGGCCACCAGGGGGCCCCCCATCTTAGGCTGACGCGATGGGGAGGAAGATGACAAATGAGTCAATATAGGTTAATAATAATAATAATATAGGTTAATAAAATTTTGCTTAGGGCACTAAAAAGGGTTGGATTGGCTCTAGATATAGATCTATATGGTGTCAATATGCAATTCATGCTTTATATTTGTATAAATAACATACCATTTGGGGTGACGAACTATTAGACTCAGAGTGCGGCAATGCTGAAGACAGTCTGTATCCAACCAAAATATGAGTTAATTTTATAAGCACTTCTGGAGGCTGGCTGGGTCCAGCTGACCTGTTCAAGCTCAGCAGACCTTGAATTTACTACGTGTAGAGTCGTCGGGATAATTCTTAAATTGAATCTGGCATCTATTTACTCATTAATCCTAATACGTTCGGTATGACATGTTTCACAGTTGTTGCTAAGAGCCTTAAGCTAGCAGAAGTGGATCGATATATAGTTGACGTTAGTTGCTAAAGTATTTTTAAAATCCGTTCAACAGCTGACTCTGTTCAACAATTATCCCATGTTACAAAAACAGGCTTTTCTGTCAATAATGAAGTTGGAAGAAGCTCAGTCTGAGCCCATGCTGATGTCATATGCTGAGAGAGATATGTCTCTACAGCATTAGCACGAGTGCACTCTGTGTCAGCGCCCGCACGGCCGGCGCCTTTGACCTGGACGCAGCCACTGCGGAGAACCAGCAGTTCCTCAGCACGCGCAGCAGTGAGCGGCAGGAGATGGTGGTACTGAACGACAGGCTGGCGGCCTACATCGAAAAAGTGCGAATGCCTCTTTAGCATCTGTGCTAAAACATTTTGCTGGCGCATAGGACCAATCGCCAGGGTCCACTTATACGTTCCCAGAAACACTTAAACAAGAGAGCAGCATGCATGCATTGCTTAGAGAGAAAAGGAAACACGTATCACTTCCTACTTTTTGCCTACACATTTTATTCATTTAACAGATGTTTTTATCCAAAGCAATGCACATTCTTGAGAAAGCAGAGTCTCTGGGGGTCCTTCATAAAAGCCCTACTGTACAATCATACCAACCTTGTGATTTGAACTGGCTACCTTCTGATAATAATCATAGCGTTGCCCATTTTTCTATATGTGCACACAAAGAGGTATGGGGTCATTTATGTCCTGTGCTTCTGTTGTATGAAAGGTTCGCACCCTGGAGCAGGACAACAAGCTGCTGGAGACGGAGATTAGCGAGCTGGAGAAGCGGTTCGTCAAGCCATCGGGGCTGCGGGGCCTCTATGAGGAGCAGCTGAGGGACCTATGGAGGGTCGCCGAGCAGATGAAAGCACAGCGGGTGGGACTCGTCAAGCCAATGCCATATTCACCTTACAGCTCAATGCTACATGGTAGCCTAAATGCTAGGGGCCATTTTCCATAATCGAGAGCAGTCACTCAGCAAAAGCCTCTGTGTTAAATGGTTAAATTTGGGTTTGTAATCGAGGAAATTGTAGGATTCTTTTTAAGGTGGGGGGTGCCATAATTCTTACAGAGGGGCCAATCATATTATTAGCCAATGATATGTTTTGAATAAGTTAGAGACAGGAGAGGAGACATTTGGAAGGGCCCTGTGATCCCACCCCTATCTGTAATATATCTTTATTCTTCTACCCTGTCTGGCCTGATAGGACCTCGCTCAAACTGCAAAATCCGCAATGGCCTCTCAGCTTGAGATGCTTAAAGTCAAATACGAGGAAGCAGCAGAGGCTCGGAAGAAGGCGGAGTTGGAGATCGAAACCTTTCGGCCGGTGAGGGCTCTTACTGACTGCCCCGCAATAAAACTACAACGTATGGAAACACTCTGACCCATGCGCATGTTCGTGGTGTTATCTTTGGCATCCAGGATGTGGACGCAGCTACCTCTGCTCGTATCAGCCTGGAAAAACAGCTCGAGAACCTGCAGGTGGAAGTTGAATTTTTGAATAGGGTGCATAAAGAGGTATGTTGGGTTTTTTGATGTAGATTGACGTACACCTTCGCTGGCTATTTTAGCATCAAACGTAACCCACTCAATTATTCATGTTTTTTCCCTACCAGGAAATCGAAGAATTAATGCAACAGATTTTCAGCGCAGTTGCCAAAGTCGAGGTGGCCTTCTCTCTCCCAGACTTAGCTTCTGCCCTTAAAAAAATCCAGTCTCAGTATGACAACATTGCCGCAAAGAATTTACAGGTAACCCGTAGAAATGAGCAATCTCGATTCTGGACTATGGATACCCGTGGGAGGTCTGAAAGGCGACACAATGACTCACCTGATCTAGTTTTTGTGTTTCCAGGAGATGGATGCTTGGTATAAAGCGAAATTTGAAGGCTTAAATAACGCCTCTAGTAAACATGTGGAAAAAGTCCGAAACGTAAGAGGAGAGATTTCAGAAATTAAGAAAGATGTAAGTACCTCTGCTTTCCAAAGCAATGAGACTATATGGTCCCATCATTTACAGTCAGTAGGTTTATGGTATTTAAAACATAAACGAAAAAATGATTTTGAACTCATTATATCGTGTATGTATACATATCCAAAATGAGGACAACGTCTATGATGAATTCAGCGGTAATTTGGTGGTGGAACTTCCTCGAACATGCTGCTTTGTACAGATTCAGAGTAAGGAGCGCGAGTTGGATGCTCTGAAGACCAGGAACGAGGCTCTGAAAGTGAAAATCCGGGAGACTCAAGAGAGGCACAAGAAAGAACTGGAGGAACTACAGGTTATTCTGCAAATGACAGCACACAGTCTGCATGCCCTTACATATTTAAATACTGATGTCAGCAAGGCAGGCAGCATACAGCCGTTAAGGAACCAACTCAGTTACAAGTGCTGCTAAGCTGTACTTTCTGTGATTGGTCAGTAACAAGTGCAAGATAGTTGTAGTGAAAATACTCTCATCAGAAGTACCATACGCACAAAAGCAAAGAGTATCAATAGTGCCAAGCAAACCACCTGCCAATGGGGCAAATCCCACAGCAGACTGTGAACTGTTGAGGCTTGGTGAGAGGTAAATACCATGGCAGTCATCTTAGGAAATGACTCTCATTGTCTTTTTCCCTGTCCTTTCTGATAGCAATGGCAAATCATGCCATGTACCGTTTGATTACATCCTGAGATTCATCTCTGCCCTTCCTTTGTTCACACAGGGGAAGATCGACAGCCTTAAACTCGAGCTGAAGTCCATCAAGGAGAAAATTGCTCTTCACATGCGAGAATATCAGGATCTGCTGAATGTAAAGATGGCTCTAGAGATAGAAATAATCACCTACAGGTAAAAATGGCCGCAAAGTGAAGGAGCCGTAGGTTTCCCTGGGAGAAACAGCCATTTGGTCTTTGACTCATGAATGAAAGGTGATGTTCTGCATGCTTTCGACAGGAAGCTCATAGAAGTTGAGGACACACGCCTGACGGGCATGGTGAGAGGGACGTCTCTGATGAGAGGCGGCACCGATGCCAGCTGGCGGATGACAGGTCACACCAGCGCCATCGAGAGCTATTCCAAGGAACAGGCAGTGGAGGTGACAGAGAGGAAGACATTGCTGATCAGGTAAAAGTATCGCGATCTTGTGGTTATTTAAACCTTGAACCTCATGAGAACTATATGTATTTTCTTACATAATTCCTAAGAATGAATGAGTAAATAAGTTTTAATTGATATTTTTGCTTCATCTCAGAACAGTTAAGGCAGAAGACGAACTCATACAGAGCGACATTCAAGAGCGAACCTTTAGCATTTCAGGTGCGGCAGATGATTCTGATGAAGAATAGAAAAGCAAAGCTACTTTCTAATCCCCTTTGAAGTGCCCCAGAGTCCACAACCATGGACAATCATTCCTGTAACCTTCTTTTTGAAGTACCCCAGAGTGAACGTCCATGGGCAAGGTTTCCTGTAACCCTCTTTTAAGGACATTAGATTCCACAACCATGGACAATCATTCCTGTAACCGTCTTTTTGAAGTACCCCAGAGTGAACGTCCATGGGCAAGGTTTCCTGTAACCCTCTTTTAAGGACACCAGATTCCACAACCATGGACAATCATTCCTGTAACCGTCTTTTTGAAGTACCCCAGAGTCAACGTCCATGGGCAAGGTCTCCTGTAACCCTCTTTTAAGGACACCAGAGTCCACAACCATCTTTTTGAAGTACCCCAGAGTCAACGTCCATGCCAATCTTTCTATTCCCCTCAGAAGGGCCAAAGGACTCATGCCCATGTCCAATCTTTCTTCTAAGGCCCCAGAATCAATATCCATGGAAATTTTACCCCCTTTAAAGGACCCAGAGTCCAAACTGACATCCAGAACCTTCTCCGGAATATAACACTACAAAGAGTCACAGAGGGATCACACTGGTATTCTGTACAATGGGGCATAATAAGGAATTTAAAAAAAATCTTTTTTTGCTTAATCCAGCTTTTGCGTAAGAAACTGTCAGAAATAAAATTCTCTGCAAAATATTGTCTTTTCTTGCCACATCTCTTTGTAAAACATAGTACCGGAATATTCTGCCATCATTAACTGCAAAACAGTTAACACAGCGTGACTCTCTTCATGTAGTTTATGACATGAAATAAGGACAAAAAATGGCAACGCTACTAACTTGGGTACCTACCAATTTTTGGTAAATGCAAGTCTTTCCGACAATTATCAAAGGGCCAGTGGTGTCTGTCTGATAAACACACACACACACACACACACACACACACACACACAAACACACTCACTCTCACTCACATTTAGGCATTAATGTTTTCTGAGCGGTAAACTTTATTTTATGTTGAAATACAAAATTTGCAGCCTTCCCAATAAATGATTTTGGCGATTATCTGTTTCCTTATATAAAAATTTCCAGAGAAAAAGATTTTTTAGGCCGTGTGACATCAGGCGGTTCGTAGAAATGGCCACCTTGGTGTAATTCCACGGTACAGGATGAAAGTACTGCTACAGTATGAAGATGGCTGGTCCAGAGCTATGCCTGCCTGCATGTGCGTGACTCTCCGTGTTTTTTTTTGCGTCACTGACAGCACTAACACAGAGGCTGTGGCTCCTCTCCGACACCCCCAGCCAGACGGTAGACAGCCATGCAAACTTCATGAGCAAGTGAATCTGTGTTTTCCTGAAACAGAAACAGAATATACAGGTCACTAAACACAATGTAATCGTCTCACACACACACACATCAGTAATCATGGTCCACGCACTCACCCACATACATCACTAATCAATCCGCACAGACAGACGCTGTCGCTGCCTTTACCTGTGTGTCTGCATGCTCACCTATGTGTCTGTAGCTCTTTACCTGTGTGTCTGCATGCTCACCTATGTGTC
>JAODJX010000041.1:17134068-17144480 GCA_026776945.1 Isichthys henryi
TACAGTGACACTGACAGGCATTCAACAGGTAAAACCAACTGTGACACTGACTGGTATCTGACAGGTATAACCTCCAGTAACACTGACATCTATCTGGAAAGTTTAACCCACAGCGACTGACAGGTATAATTCACGTTGACAGGTATCTGACAGGTAGAACCTACAGTGACACTGACAGGTATAATCCACACTGACAGGTATCTGACAGGTATTACCTTCATGTTGTTCTCTAAGTAGCGCGTGGAACTCCCATTAGCATATGCTGTCTGCACTACACCGATCTGCAAGTCCAGACCAGCCTGGGAACAAACACACACAGTTTTTGATTGGCGTACAAACAGAACAAAAAAATGATGGGTTAACCAGCCAAAGCCCTTAACCTCCAAGCAATGTGCTGCGATTATGGCTGAGCTTGGTTCAGGCTCACCTGTGTGACCAGCTTTTTCAGAAAGGTGCTGATAAGTGTAGCAATTTTGTCACCATCCAGCAAGTGAAAACGGCCCTCGGAGTCACTGTAGTAGTAAACAATCCGATCTGCATCACCATCAAAGGAACAGCAACGCTGACCCACAAGCATCTCAACTCCTGAGAGAGAGGCAGAGAGAAAGAGAGAGGCAGAGAGAGAGGCAGAGAGAGAGGCAGAGAGAAAGAGAGAGGCAGAGAGAGAGGCAGAGAGAGGCAGAGAGAAAGAGAGAGGCAGAGAGAGAGGCAGAGAGAAAGAGAGGCAGAGAGAGAGGCAGAGAGAAAGAGAGAGGCAGAGAGAGAGGCAGAGAGAAAGAGAGAGGCAGAGAGAGAGAGGCAGAGAGCATTCTTTTATCCATGCATCCATGTGCTGGCCTCATGTCTTATTCTTCCCTTAAGCAATGGAATGCCCTCAATGTTTTCATTCATTAAAACTAAGCTTGGCTCATCCATGGATTAAAATGACACATAGTCTGGGTGTGTGTGCTATTGTGTGCTATTATTTACTCATAAACTCAATCATCAACTGTCAAAGTTCCTTCCTATCAGCAGGAAGCCATCCGCTGAAGCTAGCCTCACCCAGAGGAGGGCCCTGCTGGACTTTGACATAGTCAGCACCACACTGGAAGTTAAGTTTGCCCCCAGTGCCCTTGTTGAACAGCGAGATCTGCAGCTCCTTCTGCAGAAAGGGCTCCATATCCCTCAGCTTCAGGGCACCAACACCATTGGCTCCATCCACAAGAAGATGCTTCTGGTCGTCAGTGCGGTTTGGGGCCTGTAAGAAGGCAAGGTCCAGCCAAACCTAGTCCAGGTATACTTAGTCCACTTATACCTATTGTAGTTATACCTAGTGCATTTATACCATGCCACATAATAAATGTTAAAATCCAACAGTCTGCACAAACTTCAAAAGCAGAGCGTATTATATTCTCATGTAACGAATGATATTTGCAGATCCCCAGGGGGAAATGAATACAAAAGCTATTCTAGGCTGCAGCATAAAGTCCCCCCTCCCCCCAAAAAAAAGTGACATAGCTGATTATTAATTCTTTATAATTTCTCTTTCGGATCCCGCTTGGGCATCCCCTAGTCTCAGCCCCCTTCCAGATAAACAAATCCACCCCTTCAGATCCTGTAAGTTCTCATCTGAAAGAAGCCGTCATTTGTGTGAGGTGGGTGGAGTGCGAATGTGGGCGAAGCTGGCTGCTCTCACATGCTTGACGAGCTGCACGAAAGCCTGCGACAGTTTCTGGTAGTAGCCCTCAGTGGTGGGGTTGCCATAGCGACACTGCGTATTCTCACAGCGAACCATGAAGTGCAGCTGCGGGGTCGTCAGCACACCATAGTCTTAAGAGAGAAGACAGAGTGTGAAGGAGTGGAAAGTTCTGGCTGTGAGCAGAACGCAGAGGCGTGTGGTATCTGAACAGACCATGTGCGTGACCGGCCAAGGAGAGGATGCCATCCAGCACTGCCTGGCTTAAACTCTCACTGCTGGGCCTGACAGGGAAGACAAACAGGCACGATCTGCGACTGAAACATCCTGAAAGCAACAGGGCTGAAGGCTGGGAACATACCAAGAGCCCATCACACTGCAATCCCAACAACACGGTAAAGCAGTGAGCCGAGCCCTCCACTCACAGTACCTGGTGTCTCTGCCTATAAAGACAGCAGCTTCCTGATTGATGTCAATAGCCTCCCTCTTCATGATGTCTCCAAGCACTGTGAGGAGGGCCTCCTGTTCAGCATTAGCTACCTGCATGGCGTACTCCTCCCAGGTTGGAGTCACCATCTCACCCATGGGATCCACGAGCTTGATGCCGTTGTCTTCCTGCCGGAGAAAAGAGCTGAAGTTAACACCCAGGGAAGGCTGTGTTACTGGAGACTGTCACCACTGAGACAGCAATGGGAAAATGTTTTGCGGGGAAAAAAACATAGGAAAGCTCAAGGCTTATAAAGTGGCCCTTTAAAATTACTTTTTAAATTAAGGAGCACCCAGTAGGCGTCTTGAAAGCAGAAAAAATAGATACCTCAGGGTTGTGAGACGCCGTAACCATCACACCAATGGTGGCTTTAGTCTTCTTGGACCTCAAAACTGCTAGCAAGCCCATCCGAAACATGACGTGATCCAACTGCTCGGCGACAGTCCGAAACCCGGAAGTGCCATAGTTCAGCAGCAGCCCGGCAGGCTTTGGGTGAAGAGCGGATTTTTTGGAGACCTCCTCAAATAGAGCCATTCCTGAGGAAAATGGAAAACGTGTGTGGACTTAGAACAAGAAATAATGCATGGCTGCAAAGCCTGTCCTAAATCAGCAGTGTTTGTAGAATGTATTGTATAAATTCTTAAGTTCACTTTGCTAACTTTCGATGGATCAGTTCATATCGTAGATTTGGTCAGGCTGTCTGTAGGACACGCAGCACGATCTGTCACTTAAAACAGACACATGCATCCCTAAAATCTTCAAAAAACGGCGTTAACTAAAAATCGCTGCCATGCTTAAATCTGACAGTGTTTCATTCATTCATTCATTCCAAACCCATTTCAACAGACAGATGGTTTAAACAATCACAGTAACGCGGCCCTAAGCTGGTTTAACTACCTAAAAGAGGATATTATGTTGGTTTTGACGCACGCATATAACCGAATAAAGTTTGAAGAGTGCGTGTTACATACCACAGATCGGTTTATGAAGTGATCAAAAACTCAGAAACAGACTGCGACTCGACGTGGCAGCAGTTCCGGGTTTGCTTCCATCACCGTATTTCTTATAAAATGAGCGCACTAAAATGAGCCTGAGGAGACGCTAGCCAGCATCGCGACGCAGACCGTAGCAACCGTAATGCCACATGTCACCCGTCCGAAAAATAAAGAAGTTTAATCTTTTTCAATATGATAATAAATATACAAGTGCTTAATCCCTACTGTTGTGTCCTGCTTGTAAAATTTCAGAAATATGACAAACATCCGTGTGATAAAAACATTATTGTCTATGGATTTGTAAATCATATTAAAATACGCATCCACAAAGGACAAAATTGGACGTAGAGACACATTCAGTCATGGAGATTAATTTAATTAATAATATTTGAATTCTCAGATGTTGGTATCGTTATTAAAACACTGTATGTACAATTATCTTTTTTACTCAGTTTTTATATATTTTGTATTTATTTATTTGTGTGTTTATTACATTAGCAGCATATCACTGTAATATAATCTCAGTGCTTAGCATTCAGCGAAAACAGCAGTCAGTAGTAACCAAGACTGTCACCCAATTTAAAGGGATATAAATCCACACGACGGCAAGACAATTAAAGGTCCAGTGACCTCCAAGTGTCCTGTGTGCATTTCTTTATGGAGATGTGCCCACATTACCACCTATGGCAACCTTAAAGAAGGTCATTGAAGTGTCCGTGTGACAGAAGCGTGACAGTGTGCTTTGAGCAGCCGCCGATGGGGACTGGGGATGTGAGCGACCTGTCACCTGACCGCCCTAAAGGTGCCGAGGGAGGGGGAGTGAATAAGGGAAACGCATGCAGAGAAACGCAGTTGCCTTCCGTCTATTCAGCAATACCGGCCTCTCCGTACAGGAGGGGAAAGCGCCTGTCACCGCCAGGGAAGACATTCAGCCTTTGAAATAAGACTCATCTCACGCCGCCTTTTTGGACCGTAGTAACAAATAAACGCCCTTAACATCCTGGGCTGCATACATCGGATAAATATCTTGTTTTTTTCAGATATAACAATACAGATGGGAGATGAATGAATATGGGTTTTTTTTAAATGACAGACTTTGATGCAGCAAAACGTCTGACATCAGAAGGCGCGTCAATTTACATCTTCCGTTTATTTGTTAAAAGAGAATTATTATTTTAATAATTTATTGTTTTTTTTTTTACCAAGCCTGAGCGGTTACATAAGAGGGCACACGCTGAGCCCGGCACCGGGGTGATCGACATAAGAAGAGCGCAGCCTCCCTGATCCCAGCCCATGCAGAGGCTCTGCGCAACCGGCCACAACCGAACATATAGCGGCTCCAGCGCAGCCCATCGCCGTTTCTAAGGTCGTACCCTTGGATTATTTTGGGAAGACAGTTTGGATATAACCCTTTGCGCCGCTTCACATTATTATTATTTTTTATTTTCGGTGAGATTTAATTCTTGAGGTTGGCTTTACCGAAGAAAGATGTCGGGGCAGACGCTGACCGACCGCATCGCCGCAGCGCAGTACAGCCTGACCGGATCGGAGGTGGCCCGGGCTGTCTGCAAGGCCACCACGCATGAAGTGATGGGACCCAAGAAGAAGCACCTGGAATGTAAGTGATGCCCATTTAGAGGGCAAATACGGCTAGGCGCCTTGGTATCGATAAAGCAGCGAGCGAGAAGCTCAGGTGACAGGTCACATCTGGACACGGACATTTGCTTTTCCTGCTTATACTACGGAAGTTTAGGAAAAGCATTCAGAGCAATATCGGCATGGGAAGAAGGCAGGACTCTGCTCACGTCTCAGATCTCACAACACTAGTAGGTTTTTCCCAGTCGCAAAATAAATGATTGAAAATCGGTGGAGAGTCAGCAGTAAAATGCTGTAAATGTGGGTCAGCATTGAGCTGTTGTGTGGTGGGACAGTGGTTAACTGGACTGTAAGATGAGTCAGTTCTAAGTTGTTAGGAATGGTTTGTCAGTGGTGAGCTGCACTGTAATATGGGCCAGTACTGAGCTGTGCTGTGTGGTTGGTCAGTAGTGAGGTTTGCTATATGGTGAGTCAGTATTGAGCTGTATTGTAAGGTTGGTAAGTGGTAAACTGTGCTGTTACTTAAATTGAAATTAATTGCATTTCATGATTGGTCAATAGTGATCTGAACTTTTAGGTGGGCCAGTGGTGAACTCCATGCCAGCGGTTCTCAACCTTTTTTTGCACTGCAACCGAATCTTTACCACGCCAGCTAAGTCGCGACCCTATAGTATAGGTTTAAATTAACGCTATGATCAAGCACACAGTGCAATTTGCAGTTTACGCTTATCAATGCCTATCGCCCAAATCTGATTGGATGTGCCAATGAATTTTAAATTAAGCACCTGTGGTTTGGCTTTGTGGATTGGTTGAGTGTTGACTAGTTTTGTGCTAAGCATTTGCAGACCCAAGACCCATTTATATAGGTTAATTCTAGGATTGAAGCTGGGAAATCTGATCAGGTTGTGACCCAATGTGTTGAAAATCGCTGCTCTGTGGTATTAGTCAGTAGTGAATTGTACTTTAAGATGAGCTAGTGATGAGTGGTTCTCTAAGGTTGGCCAGTGTGAACTCTACGGTTTGGTTGGCCAGTGGTGTACTGTGATCTGGGTCTGTGGTGAACTGTATTGCATGACTGGTCAGTAGTGATCTGTGCTTTTAGATAGGTCAGTGGTGAGCTATACTGTAAGATGGGTTAATGATGAGTGGTTCTGTAAGGTTTCCCAGTGGTGTACGGTCTGGTTGGTCAGTGGAGGACTATGCTGTGATCTGGTTTAGTGGGGAACTGAACATAGTTAGTCAGTGGTGAACTGTACTGTAAAGGTGGTCAGTGGTGAGCTGTACTATAAGGTGGGTCAGTGATAAACTATAATATGATTGTTCAATGGTGAAGGGTATGGTGTGGTTGGTCATTGGGGAGCTGTACTGTCAGGTGGGGCAGTGGTACATTGTGTTGTACCGATGGTCAGTGGTAAGCTGTACTGACAGCTGGGTCAGTGGTGAATTGTATGATATGATTGATCAGTCGTGAGCTCTACTGTATGGTGGGTCAGTTGGTGAATGATTCTGTAAGGTGGGTCAGTGGTGGATATTGTTCTGAGACAAAATGATAACAGAAATGGGGGGGTGTACATACAGAGCTAATCCGGAGAACCATGAGGAATGTTACGGGTAGATTAGACCATTGTATCTGGCAGTCTGTGCTCACATCATTTACAGTATCTAAATGTTCCTTCAGGCTTTCGCTAGTTCGGTAAACACTTTTACTGGATCACATGACCGTACACATCTCTGATAATACAAATTAGTGTCATTTAGCTGTAATAAGTGAGCAGAAATGTACAGCAGATTAAGGAGCCACCAGCGATTCCAGCCAGCCTTCCCCTGCTAGCATTTCCCTTCTCAGGTTCACCCCACATCAATAATGAATTTCTCAGCCAAAACATCCTCTGCATAATTTACAGGGTCAAAGGTGGTGTTGCTACTGCAAGAATAGGCTGGGGAGAGGCTGGAGCCTGTGCTGACTTAGGGGAGTCAGTCTGGCCTGGGTTCAGCTGAGGCGGCTCACAATGTCAGTCAGTATGTTTGATAACTTAATTGAACCACTGCTGAGGGATACTGAGGTGTTGGAGGGCTTTGTGGGTTCCCCAGTATGGTGGGAATGGGGATAATAGCACTGCTGTTTTAATCATTTCTGGGGGGGGGGTTCTTTCTGATAAAGCTGTACTATTGCACTTCAAATATTTAGGCTGTTTTTCTCATGTTGTGTCTCATTCATGCGCAGATGGTGTCACTATCACGAATGTAGCAGCCTTGCAGTGACACGAGTGCCGTCCTTCGTCAGGCACCGGTCACGGTCATAGAAGCTTAGCCTGTTTTTCCGTTCACCTGCATCTGGATGGCTCCAGTACTAATCCACGACAGTCGCTACTGTATGCGCTGAGACAGACTCCATTCCCCCGGCACCGGTGTGTCCTTGTCGGGTTTCTGCCGCTGCTTCATGGTTGGATGGGTTTACACAGTGTTGAGAGTGTTTTTCATGTGGGAGCTTGCTTGTGTTTTAATGTCATTTTAAAGCAGGGTGTTTCATCCCAGTTTAGGGTCAGGCCCAACAAACATCAGCCTGAGACCACTACCATGACTTAGTAATTTACTAGTCGTGGCAACGGCTGTGGTTCAGTGGGTTAGGATGCAGTGCGTGTGATCTGGAGGTTGTTGGTTTGAATCACACAAAGGCCCATAACCTCAAATGGCTGACCCTGCTTCTTCAATTGTACATTACTTGGGATAAAACATCTGGTAAATAAATGAGATGTAAAGTGTAATGTTTGGCTTTCGTGCAGCGGTTTTGTGATGGTGGACTGCCAGGTGTGACTGCTAAGCTGTATTTGAGTAGCTGCAGTAAATCGGTCATTCAGGCTTAGTGTTGGCTTGTGTGCCTTGTCCTCATATATGGTGTGGATGTGTTTACAGTGTAACTCGGCCCCACAGTGTGTGTGGTTACAGTGAGACTCAGCGCCGCCTCGTGTGGTCAGAACTGAGAACTGAAGCGGATCAGTGCTGCTGTAGCTCGGTGTTTAAACTACATGACGTGCTGCCTAGATGCATGCATGCACGTCTGTGATGCAGCCTTGTCACAGCACTCCAGGGTTGCATCCACGCAGATGGTGCTCTTTCTGTTCCCACTCTGCCCAGGCATCTCAACAGATTTCCAGTAGAAGCCAGTTTCTCTGTGGCTGCTATTGGGACTCCGCGGGTCACACGCATTCGTGGGCAGGTTTGTTATTTCTGGGGTGCCACTGAAAAAATCGCTTTGCCTCCCCCAGAAGTTTCAAAAACGAAGTAAATAGTCAGGGAGTAAAGTGAGAGAATCGTAGCTAGTTTGCTATCAGAACATGCTGCTTCAGCATCTTCTAAATAAAAAATGTGTTTATTTAATATTTAGTGTAGCGATTGTATGTCACTACACACAAATATGTGTCTTGAATGGTGGTGAGCATGGGGGTTCATGCATAGTGTCGAGGGGGGTCCTCTGTGCCTATTCCCTCCCCATCTGGTGTTTTGTGACCCCAGCTTAGCGTGTTCATACTGTCGTCACTGTGGGGGTCCGTTGTGTGACAACATGACGCTACAGACTCAGTAGTACATAGGCAGAGTGCCACTGTTGGGGGCAGAGTACTGTGTCAGTGCGCTACAGAAACAGAAAATGGTTCAATCCAGACAAAAATAGCTTACGATGCAGGGTTTCGGCCTGTTCGCTAGTACTTACCATAATGACACATAATTGTTTACCTGTTGAGTTGCTTGTTAGACCTCGAAACAGTGACTTTCTGCACAAACGCCCAAATGTTTGTCATTTGGGAATCAGGCATGCAGCTGATAATTCCAGTATGAAGTGCACTGGGCTCCTGGGCTGGTCTGTGTTGGAAAGGACTTACTGGTGAACTGAGCTTGGTTCTGATCCCCTCATCTGGACCGATAACCTTTTTTGAGGCTCGTACAATATCTTTCACTACAAGGAGATGTTCAGTATAGGTGGTGTGTTCAGAAGTAAAAACAGAGGGGTTGTTGAATCCCTCAACACTGCCATTTCTGAAGTTGAGCAGCCCTCATTGCCTGTGGTGGGCATCAGACCTACATTGTGGCTCGGCTAATCTGGTCTGGTCTGGGCTCGTCTACATAGTGCCAGTCCCCTGCGTATCCTGCTGAGAAACACACACCTCTCCATCTCGGGATTACGCTCTTTATTTAGAAGATGCTGATCCTGATTAGCAATTGAGCCCTGGTGAGCGACCATTAGCACTTAAATTAGGGATTAGAGGAGCAAGTGCACCCTGGGAAATGGGGGAGAGATGGGAAGGGAAGGATGAAAAAAATTAGTAAATGAGGGAAGAAGGTACCATTGAGAATGTTCTGTTTAAAATGCACGAGTGGTATTTCCACAGAAACACTCAGTCTTTATTTGCTTCTTAGCGGAGTTCTCTGCTTGTAAAATGACAGTTTAAAAAATTTAGCCTAATTTGTTGTAATTATTATACATTGCCTTGGGTGGCATGGTGCTGCAGTGGTTAGCACTGTCTCTAGGATCTGGGTTAGGGTCTCCACCATCCCTCCATGTGTGTGGAGTTTGAATGTTGGTGTGGAGCTTTAATGTCGTCCTATTGCCATTGTGGGGTTTCCTCTGGGTTCTCTGGTTTCCTCCCATGGTCCAAAAACATGCTGAGGTGAATTGGAGCTACCAAATTACCCATAGGTATGTATGGTTTGTCAGTGTTCATTACAGTGGGTAGGTGCCCCATCCTAGGTCGTTCCCTGCCTTCTGCCCCTAGCCTGCAGGATAGCCTCTGGCCCCCCCACGACCCTGAATAGGACAAGCTGTTACAGGAAATGTATGGATGAATAGACTTTTCACAATTATGCAATTGTTAAAAAGCATGAATTGAAATTTTCCTTCTCAATTACTTGGCAATACTGCAGAAGCCAGGCAGCGCATAGAGGAAGAGGAGCCAAATAAAGGGTGAAAACATGATTTATGTGGAAGCGCAAGCAGTGGTTGTGAACTGATTTTTTAAACATATACAAGATAATGTTGAAATAAAACCATCTTTAAGATTGCCAGGCTTGCTAAGTTTTGTTTCCTATGACACAGTAAAAATGTTTTAGTGCAGTTCATTGATCCTTGCAGCCCAGACTATTGTGGTCTTTGCAATTTGACAATTGCATGTGCATGAAATGAAATGTCATTACTAACACACATCATGCACGTCTGTTATTGAGAGTGGGACAGTGACACTGGGCAGTGCTGTCACCACATATTGTTGCTTTGTGTGTGGAGAGCTTTCATTTGTGTGTTTGCCTGGGAGCCTAAGAGAGGCTGGAGATCAAGCCCACCCATGTGTGGAAGAGCTTATGCTAAATGTCCTGTATCCGGAGACCCTTAAATACAAACTGTCACATTTGGCAGATTTTACACATTTGGCAGAATAAACAGCAATACAGGTGACATTAATCTGACTTGCGTAAATTCAGAGTTACGCAAAAGAAATCGAGATACATAGAGTTTACGGAAGGGCTTTACTCAACTAGGCAACTTGCGGCTGTAAGTAAATTTACACTTTGTTTTTTCATTTATTTAATATGTGTTCTGGGGGCGGCATGGTGGTGCAGTGGTTAGCACTGTCGCCTCACACCTCTGGGACCCGGGTTCGAATCCCCGCCT
>JAODJX010000041.1:17186323-17196569 GCA_026776945.1 Isichthys henryi
TTCTCAGAAGCGTCTTTCTCGTCAACGTGGTGCTGATGCAGGTTGCTACCCTACCAGCTGGCCCACGAAGTTCCTGATGGTTGGTGGAATGTTCTCAGAAGCGTCTTTCTCGTCAACGTGGTGCTGATGCAGGTTGCTACCCTACCAGCTGGCCCACGAAGTTCCTGACGGTTGGTGAAATGTTCTCAGAAGTGTCCTCCTTGTCCATGTGGTCCTGATGTGGGACACTACCCAGACATGGCAGCTGGCCAATGAATTTCTTGGCTGTTGCTGAGTTTCTCCTTATGGCAGCTTGTGAATGAATTTGGGGTGGGCAACCCCTACCCCGTACGCATCTTCACACAGGGAAAGATTGCCTGGGTATTTATGTCTGTGCAGAGATGATATATCTGACAACAAAAAGGACTGCCGTTTGTAATTAATGCAGGGCTGTTCCTCTCTGGTAATGCCTAATATATCCAGTGCTGTAGAGCTTTAAATAATGGAACGTGTGTGAGTCACTTTCTCCTGCAGCTGGTCCTGTGGTAAACCAGGCCAGATCTTTGTCAGCCAAACAACAGTAAATAAAATGTAGCAAAATCTCATGTGAAGAAATTCTCTTTGCAATTCTGACTCGTTAGTTTGCTTTAGGTCAAAAAAAACTTTGTTAGACTCTGGATTTTGGACGTGTGTCGTACTCATTTCAGTCCCTGTGTTTCATGTCAGTGATCACATGCAGTGTCATGCCCCGCTCGTTCGATCCTCCTGTGTGCCACGCCTGTGTGCTCCACCTGTGCTTCCCTGATTGTACCCAGCTGTGTCTAATTACTTTGCTTTAGTCCTGTGTATTTCAGTCCGTGTCTTGCTTCAGTTCCCTGTCTGTCATTGATGTTTGTGAGCGTTAGTACTCGTTTCCCCAGTAAAGACCTGTTTTTCCCCCGTATTCTGCTTGCCTGCCTGATCCTTGCCCGATCGCCCTGCCTGAGCGATCCCCCGCTCACCCAGCGATAGCGAGCGATCGTGACATGCAGTACATTCATAAATATGTTTACTGTTTTTAGGAGTATCATTTCTATTTTGATGTGAAAGCAGAGGAAATGTCCTTTACCAAACATCATATGTACATATATTTTTTGTACCCTGTCTTTTGATCCACTGAGCAGTTGTAACATAAGCAGTTTTGTCTGTGATTAATACTGTTTTCTGATTCTGATATGATTAAATATTACTTGAGCCGTTATTTGAATTTATGTCAGTTCGACTTAACGAAAGCACTTAACAATCAAGCGTTGGTGTCATTTACTAACATAAAACAGTTTTGGGTCAAGAGGTAAGTAGGTTCTGTGGAACCAGGAGAGAAACCTAAGCAAACCAGCATAACATGCGTTGTCATATGACGTATTCATCTTGCAGTACAGTAAGTGGCTCTGTGAAGACCAGGGTGGACGGGCTCCGAGGAGCTCTGAGCCTGAAGATATGACAGAATCCCCAACCATTACTGAGGAATGAGCCTGTAAAAGTGCAGGTCCAAAAGGCACCCCCCCCCCCCCGAAACTGATCTGCATGATGTGAGAAACGGCATCCATGCCGGAAAAACAGGGAGACGTATCATAAAAGAAAATGGACTTTCCAGTGCTGTTCATCATTCAAGCCTGCATACTTCCCTAAAAAGACTGCCAGAGTTTGAATGAAACTGCAGACACATTTATGCATTCATAACTCACAGTAACATACCAGAACCCGTAAAGCCTTATTGTAATGTGCTACAGGGCCTGCTCTGTGAATTAGGGCTCTTTGAGTTAGAGATCTGTGAGTTAAGGCTATGTGGGTTGGCGTTCTGAAAGTTACTGCTCTTTGGATTAGGGATCTGTGAGTTAGGGCTCTGTGGATTAGGAATCTGTGAGGTAGGGCTCTGTGTATTAGGACTCTGTGAGTTAGGGCTGTGTGAGTTAAGGCTCTGTGGGTTGGTGTTCTGAGAGTTAGTGCTCTTTGGATTAGGAATCTGTGAGTTAGTGATTTGTGGGTTAGATCTCAATAAGAACTGTCATGTCCTGCAAATCTACTGATACATAAATTCTGTTTCCATTGCTTTTGTGAATTACTTCATTCAACATTTTCAGTGATATTTGAGAGATTTTTCTAAATGTGAGAGCGTCCGTTAACGGACTTTCAGTTCGCATCTTCAAAATGCACAAAATCTACATCAATGGAAACGGCACCACAGTCTGCTCAGCTGCGCGCAGGCTTCCCCGCAGTTACTGTCTCACATGTTTTCTTTTAAATGAGAGAGCTTTTGTCTTCAGCTTTGAGAAAATCGTAAGCACATAATTCCTTGAAGCAACCTCTTTTGTCCTACAGTCCACAAAAGTGCTGGATTCCCCACGGAACTTGCATTTCTTATCCGCTGCGATGTCACTAGGCAGCCTGCCTGTCCCGACAGTTCCTGAAATGACAGGGTTCCGTGGTCTGGCACAAGCTGTGGTGAACCATGTACTCGTGGGCATCAAAAATACAAAGCTGAGATGTGACTGCGTGCATTTGGATGTGCTCCTTTGAACTGTGCTATGTCTGTAGGGGCAGTGTGTGCCTCAGAGAGGTATGATGGTGTTCCTGTGATCGGAAGGTTGCCAGGACAAATCCTTGGGCCTGCAGACTGATTATTTCACCTTTAGCCCCCTGAGAAAAGCTCTTATGCCCCAATTGCTGCTGGGACAGTCTGACCATCCGCTCTCAAAAACTGCATGTCACTATAGATAAGAGTGTCTGTAAAGTAAATAAAATTGAGATGCCTGCGAGTAACGTGCATGACCAGATTTCACCCTCATCAGCCCTAAATATAAAACTGAAATGTGCTTGTTATTGATTAGATACTTAGCTAGAAACAGATGGAGCATCCAAGCAATTTTAAGTCTTTCAGAAACAGAAATACGTTTATTTTCCATTAAGGGAAAAACTTAGTGAAAGTGTTCAGCTGACAACAGCCTCCACACTGATGAAATGCAGGGCGCAATCCTGCCCTCCGCATACTGGGGCAAATTGGATTGATTTTTATTTATTTTTTTAATTAATGTAAACTTTAAAAATTGTATTGTTGCCTTTATTTACCTGATGGTTTATGTGTTTGTCATGTTAATACAAAGAAAGTATTAAAAGTTTAAAACAAGATGATTTTTCCAATCACGCAGATACAGTACTATGCAAAAGTCTTAGGCAGTCGAAGAAAATTATATTTAAATTGTTTTCATATTGGTGTAAAACAACATGCTATTATGTCTGTCAAAGTGTGTCAGCTTAGCCATTTAAAAACTTCTGCTAAAATCACCCCAGTATTCGCAGCAACCATGCAATACATTTACATATTTTTTGATTCGACCACTAGCACACCTCATATAGCTGGTCAATATCTCATTGACTTCTTAAACTAATTAAGTTAATTAATTAACTGAGCTGGAGGTGAAATTTAATAACCACATGGAATGGTTGGGGTGCCCCTGAGGAGAGATGTTGGGACTTGGATGATCTTGGATGTTGGGATGGATGTTTTTCTTCCCTGTTGGCATGGATATATTCCAGGACAAGGATGCCAAGATTCATTGGGTTCGAGTTATCAAAGAGTGGTTCAGGGAGCATGAGGAATCATCTTCACGTACGACTAGCAAACCTCTGGTGTCCTCTGCCAGCTTCACTCGCAGGCACACCACCCCTCGTCCGCCATGCACCATCAGGGACAAAGTAATATCGTGCCAGGGGGCACCAATGATGTGGCTTGCTTAGAGCACCACATGTTTGTCGCCTGGCACTGCCCGTCTTCATTCTGTAAATCACTCTGCCACAAAATCGCACTGTTGCTATTGGTAAAACCGGCTCTTGCTAAATTTTCAGGGAAGTTTATAATCAAGTCGCCAAGCAGACAACCATATCCTTCTTTTATATACCTATATATGTTTTTATGAATAAGTATATATTACGTTTCAGATTCTTTGCAAAGGTGACTGGAAAAAGCAAACAACCTCATGTGACCTCTGTGATCTCCAGTTCTTGTAATAAGCAGAATTGTAATTGAAGGCTTAGGGTTCCTTTCAGTCCCGCACGTCTGCCAGACACTGATATTCCTGAAATTTGGACTGTTGAGGTCATTCGGAATAGTAAACTGGGAATGATAGCTTTGTTAAAAACAAAGAAACACAAGCAAGCAAACAAACAAAATATCAAAGAAAAACATTTTGGTCCTATAAAAAAGCATTTTTATTGGTGAAAGAACATAAATGTCAGTGAAAGCTGAGAATAAAATCCGAGCTTTTTCGGTGGTCTGCAGCTTTGAAGGCATGAAGTTGTGATGCAGTTCTATGTCAGTCCGTTCTGAGCAGTAAGATTTTCACAGATTTGGTCTATCGATCTGGCTGATGCACATCTACACAAACGTTTCACTGCTCAGCTGGAGGGCTGTTCTGTAAAGATGGCAGGGGAGCCCAAGACGGCTCAGAAGTGACATTTTTTTTACCATATTATTACAGATGCAAACCCATAAACTGAGAAATGAGTGAAACAAAGAATTGTGCTGAGGTGGCTTTATGTTTTCTGTGGTTATATAGTGTCTATTTACCATCTTGTACAGCAGTTTGGCAAACAGTGGTGTTTCTAAATGTGCTTTATAAATAAAATCACTTTGCTTGACGTGTCATTAAAACCAACCGTAGTGAGTCAAGGGATATCGGTGACTCGTGGATTTTGTATTTGAACATGGTGATGGCCTTTCTTCCTCACCCCTAACCTGATGGGACACTTAGCTGGTCCTCGTTAGAAGATCTCCAAACTTTTTATTTTTAAGATGTTGTCATTGTTTTAAATTAACTACGAACCATAACTGAGATTCAGAAATATTTACGGAGCAGCTGCAACACTGTGTTCCCTGTGGGCTGTTGTTCAGAGATCAGTATGTGTTTTGAGAAAATGATGATAGTTATAACTAATCGCAGCTCGCTGGCTCCCGGTCACATGACCTATCCATGCTGTACATCTGGCTGACTTCCATTCCTTCATGATTATGAACAAAACTCCAAAGCTGACTCTTGAGTAGAAGCACTGTTTCTTATTCTGCGGTGTCTCTGTTAAAGACCACTGGTCAGAGGTTATGTACTGGGGTGTTGAAGACAGACCTGAGTGGAATGGCAGGGCACCGTGACAGCAGAGGGCAAACACTTGGGGGGATGGATACTGTGAGAGTGCCACAGATTCCTCAGTCCTGCTTAGACCTCAGAACTAAGCACGTGTGCATATATGGAGGAAGCAATCAAAGTAATGGATCAGAGAGTGATCTGTTTGTGTTTTTGTGTGTGTGTGTGTGTGTGTGTGTGTGTGAGGGAGAGAGAGAGAGATACACTACTGCACACTACTGCACCCAATTATAAGTCTCCCAGATCCAGAACGTGGTCACTTAACGTGATGCTCCTCATCCATCCTCAAAATTTTCTGGTTCTCTCCTAATCTCCGCAACACTCGTGATTTTACTGTTACGTTAAATAATTCCTGTGAATGCACATTTACATTTATTTGTCACACTGTACAAAGTGAGGCAGATAGTACATTACAAGCATACAGCTGTCAAGGAGCCATCAAAGGCAAAAGCAGCTGGTCACCAGTAACCAGTGTAAGTAGCGTGGCAGCCAGAGGTAAAGGCCATATGCGAAGATAACAAGCAGTTTCTGCCACTGCATGGGCTTCTTCTGACCTGGAATGTACTTGACACAGGTTGTGTCTGGATGCGAGAGGAACAAGATCCCAAAATATGAAGCTCTATAAATATATATGTGCACCCTTTGGGACACCATTAAAATAGCTTGTGACTAATACCTGTCATTACAAGTACCCATCCATGCCACTAGTTTTTTAGGTGGGTCCTTTCAAGAGACCAGCATGCAGTTATGGATCCATCTCAGAGTGTTTCCATGCTGAAGTAAGGCTGTACTACGAGGACTTTCCAGCCCGCGGCACTCAGAGGCGCTATTGGGTATGTGCTTTCCAGAGCTTAAGCCCCGGTGCCAGGAGTGAGAGAAAAAAACCAGCCATCGGCACGTGGGTGTGCTGACTACATTTTCTCTTCTCATGCTGAACCGTTTCTACAGTGCACCTCCAAAACAGCAACTGGGACGGATGGAAATGTTTCGCCCACTGTCCTCTCATGCCCCTGCAAAGGTCTGGATGATCCACTCCACAATGGCCTACATTCTGCATTTTTCTGCTCGCCCATGGAGTGTCAGAATGGCTGGTTAGGAGATGAGGAATGGTTGGGGAGTAAGGGAAGATTGTTAGGGTTTGAGGATAGTCATGATGGTTAGGGCGGTTATTATGTTTGGAAGGGTTGGGTAATTGAAAAGGTCCCACTACTCACCTGTAATAGATTAAGTGAATGAACGAAGTCATAAGAAAGAATGATCAGAGAGCACTGATCCAGCTCTCGGGGTGTCCGGTTTGTTCATTTTTAATCAGTGCGCAGAGAGCAAAAGTCTTATTTTCAGAGGTAGACAGTTCAGGTCCAGAAAGTAAAAATCCAGACCAAGATTTCCTTTCAACCACAAAGAGCCGCAGTCAAAGAGTCTTCAACTGGTTGGTTGAAACAAAATCTTGGTCTGGATTTGTACTTTCTCAACCTGAACTATGTACCTCTGCTTATATTTGTATTTTAGCTTGGCTCACCCTTGAGGTCTGTATGGTGAACGGCGAATCTCTCAGTGGGTTAGGACAGAAGGTCATATCCCATACTTGGCTTCACCATTGGGCCCCTGAGCGAGGTGTTTAACCCCCACTTGCTCCAAGACTTTGCTGTCTGACCCAGCTTTCTCTCAATAGCGTACAAAAGCTTTAAAAACATTTTATTAAATAAATAATAAAATGTAAATGTATCCCAGGGGTGCCAGTGAAGTCCCTGGATTCCTCAGCCAAGCTCTCACAGCTGTCTTGTCAAATTATTACCTGTTTTAAGGTCGATTTGAGGTTTCTAGCAAATGGGAAAAGCATGATATATGTAAACATATCATAGTTTGTATAGAAATTCTTTCCCCTGGTTGCAGTGAGTTTCCCTGCTCTTCCTTATGAAGTGAGAGGTAGGCTGTCACCTCACCTTAGCTGTGACAAGGACACACGGGCCTCACATCAAAGGCAACACCCTGAGACTTTTCCCATCTCCTCTGGTGGGCCTTAAACGTCAAAGTCGGCCCCAGCTGTTTTCCATTGTTTGGTCATAGGTGCAATTCAAGATGGAGGATTGAAGATTCGGGCCCTTTATTAGCCATGTCTAGCAGGTGCACTGGAATGCTGAGTCGCTCAGTCTTACAAAACAATACAAGACAATGCAAAGCAACACAATACAATGCAAAACTAGACAGTAAAAAGTCAGTGATCGATAAAGGGCAGCATCTGATCAATAAAGTGTATGTACTATGGAAATGACTGTTATGGTAAATACAGATGTTGGAAATCTGAGTGGCTTGGAGAAGGAGGCTGTTCTCGAATCTGCTAGTCAGAGTTCTGATGCTGCATATCCAATCGCTGCTGTCTGCTTTTATACTATTCCAGCTAAAACTTTATAATCTTAACAGATGTTACCAGATGCCATTACCTACTACAGATTTCAAGGAGCTATTAGAGGTTAGCTGCCGTGTTCATGTCCTGCACTCACCAAAGAGTTTAAGAGTAATTGTTCCACACCCTCAGGTGTCACTGAACCAATTCTAACTTATTTTGATGGCTGTATGGATGAGAGCCTTAGCACTGCAGACTGAACCCGAACTGACTTTCAAACACACGCTCATCGGCTCCAAGAAACTCACTGCTGGATCTTGGGCCAGACTCTGAGGCCACGAGTGCCTGGATGTGCTCAACACTGTTGTCAGGAAGGCGACAGCAAAATGCAACCCTGGTCCAGCTAAACAGGAAAAAAAAATATGCTTCAGGGAATTATGAAAAATGTTGCACTGTTAGACAGATCAGGGTGATGTGTGACTGATCATGTTCCCCCCAGAAATCAACAGTTAAGTGCTGAATCGCCCCATTCTGTGCAGTTCTTAATCCAAAAAAGTGTCTTCATCGGTGATTAATGTTTCCAAACCAGCATGAACGAAATTATAATCTTTAGGTAAGATCAGCAGGGAAGGAAAATCCTCAGTTAAAGATCCTGATTCTCTGTCATCTCCTGTTCATCTGCTCACAATGAGTATCTCCACAGAGGTCAAGCACAGACCCTCAGCGGGGACCACGCAAAACGCTGCCTCTTTTCATACAAATATCTGCCGTCCCAGAGTATCCTGAAATCCACCCCCATAATGGTCAATGTGCTGTAACTGAGCCCCCTCCCTCAACGGCCATCATATTACTCAAGAGACATTTACTGCCGCAATGCCGGAAGCCCCTGATGTGTAGGAGTGGGATTCGGGGTCAGGGGGCAGCTGTGAGGAAGAGCAGTCCATTCTTTAATGCAGGCCTGTAGCATTATAACCCAGGAGGCCAAGGTCAAAGCGGTGTCTCTCGGGAATGTTGCGACTTGGGGGGGCTGTTCGGTTCAGCTGGCTAGACCTCAGCACTTGTGCTTGGATGGTCGCCAATTTGAATCCTGTGCTCAACCAAATAGTTTTGTTGCCATTGGGCCTTTGAGAAAGACCCGTAACCCCCTGGAAAATGTTTCAGGGGCTTGTATGACTGTCCCTGCCTTCTGACCCCAAGCAACAATCCCACCTGTATATATGGGTGTGTTTGTGTGTCTCAAAGGAGAGCAAGATGGGGTATGTGAAATCAAAGGAATGCATATGAATATTTACATGTTTATATGTGGCAAATAAAGCATTATATCTTATATTTACATAAATTCTCTCTAAAGTGAGGGTTACGAGAAAATCATTGCTTCTCAGGGCAGAAGGGAATACTTTATATTTACGCAAATATTCCCTCCGAAGTGAGGCGGCATCAGAAGCTTTTATTATCTGAAAGAATAACATCCATAAGGGATCTGGAAGGAATTTACAACCACAAACACTTAGACTCAGTCTCTGCGGTGCTCTTTTGCACTTTCATCTTATGTTACATTTGGATTGGACCCCTTGCTTGGTGTTGCAACGTGGCATTAGCTGTCAAAGCTGTCATTAAAAGCTTCAGGAAGGTATTGATTTAAGCACGGCTTTCTGGCACCAGGTGTAGCCAGGTTCAGGAAGGGAATGTGGCTGCAAATGGAAATAATGAACCATTTATGGAGAGCAAGATGGCGGAACGTGTGTCAGCAGCATCATGCATGAAGGAAACAGCCGCAATAAACTGCATAATGTGGTGCTGAAAGGCCGCCTTGATAAGCCAATAGGGTAGAAGTGCTTTGGTTTACTTCTATTTGGAACTAAAGACTTTTTTCCATTTTGTAAAACAACAAATGTTAGTATTTTTTTTTACTCTCTCAGTGGTGAAATGACCTTTTCCGAAGTAGATTCTGAAATTTCTCGAAATTGGCCTTCATTATGTTCTGGCTCAGTTCAGACCCTCAACTTTCAAAAAATAGATTTAAATACTATTACTCACTGTCCAGGTGTGCTTAAGTTACGAAAAGGTTACACACGCAAAAGCAATTTGTAAAAGAGTAGTAACACACAGGGGAATTGCTAGGATCCATCCAGGCCGTAGTCTAAAGACCAAATCTCTCCAAAGGTTCAGAAACTGGCAGTGGTTAGAACATCTGAGCTAAACAAATCATTCAGGGCTTGTTCGGGTTGATTTGGAGCTTCAATCCCAGGCATGTGACATGTCAGGTAACAAATACAATACCAAATACATCACCAAATACATTACCAAATACAAATACAATACCAAATACACCACCAAATACAAATACAATACCAAATACAACACCAAATACAATACCAATACCAAATACAAATACAATACCGAGTACAATACCAAATACAACACCAAATACAAAAACAATACCACATACAATACCAAATACAAATACAACACCAAGTACAATACCAAATACAACACCAAATACAAAAACAATACCAAATACAATACCAAATACAAAAACAACTACATTTTTCTTGATAACTGTGCAATAATATATACAGGGGATAAGCAAGATAACAGAAACACATAATGAAAAATAATTTTACCTTTGAAGTAACTAAATCTGTTTTACAACCACAGCTACTGGGTCACATTAGATAGATAGATAGATAGATAGATAGATAGATAGATAGATAGATAGATAGATAGATAGATAGATAGATGGACGGAC
>JAODJX010000041.1:17202139-17220696 GCA_026776945.1 Isichthys henryi
TAGGGATCGTCTGATGGATGAGTCTGTATATTCACAGGAAGGGCACCTGTGATTAGTCTGTATATATTTGTAGGGATTGTGTGAGGGATGAGTCTGTATATTTATAGGAAGGGCACCTGTGATTAGTCTGTATATGTTTGAACGGATTGTCTGATGGATGAGTCTGTATATTCACAGGAAGGGGACCTGTGATTAGTCTGTATATGTTTATAGGGATCGTCTGAGGGATGAGTCTGTATATTTACAGGAAGGGCACCTGTGATTAGTCTATATATATTTGTAGGGATCGTCTGAGGGATGAGTCTGTATATTTATAGGAAGGGCACCTGTGATTAGTCTGTATATATTTGTAGGGATTGTCTGATGGATGAGTCTGTATATTCACAGGAAGGGCACCTGTGATTAGTCTGTATATATTTGTAGGGATCGTGTGAGGGATGAGTCTGTATATTTATAGGAAGGGCACCTGTGATTAGTCTGTATATGTTTATAGGGATCGTCTGATGGATGAGTCTGTATATTCACAGGAAGGGCACCTGTGATTAGTCTGTATATATTTGAAGGGATCGTGTGAGGGATGAGTCTGTATATTTACAGGAAGGGCACCTGTGATTAGTCTGTATATGTTTATAGGGATCGTCTGAGGGATGAGTCTGTATATTCACAGGAAGGCCACCTGTGATTAGTCTATATATATTTGTAGGGATCGTCTGAGGGATGAGTCTGTATATTTACAGGAAGGGCACCTGTGATTAGTCTGTATATGTTTATAGGGATCGTCTGATGGATGAGTCTGTATATTCACAGGAAGGGCACCTGTGATTAGTCTGTATATGTTTGTAGGGATCGTCTGATGGATGACTTTTCTTGTATAGGGCCATCGGAAGAGGAACATCTCTCACAAGAGCTGTCAGGGAATCCAGTGGAAATAACACTTTAACGTGCAAACACAGAAAGTAAGTGCACATACATATGGTGCACTACCGTCTTTACAGTACAAACCAGAGTATGCATACAAACACTCACCTGCCCAGTGATGGACCAATGACAATAAAAGAATGCATATGAAACTGTGTGTGTAAATGAAGTAGGGGCAGGTCTTAATTTAACTGTGTGTAAATGAAGTAGGGGCAGGTCTTAATTTAACTGTGTGGAAATGAAGTAGGGGCAGGTCTTAATTAAACTGTGTGTAAATGAAGTAGGGGCAGGTCTTAATTAAACTGTGTGCAGAAATGAAGTAGGGGCAGGTCTTAATTTAACTGTGTGGAAATGAAGTAGGGGCAGGTCTTAATTTATCTGTGTGTAAATGAAGTAGGGGCAGGTCTTAATGAAACTGTGTGTGGAAATGAAGTAGGGGCAGGTATTAATGAAAGTGTGTGTGGAAATGAAGTAGGGGCAGGTCTTAATTTAACTGTGTGTAAATGAAGTAGGGGCAGGTCTTAATTTAACTGTGTGTAAATGAAGTAGGGGCAGGTCTTAATTAAACTGTGTGCAGAAATGAAGTAGGGGCAGGTCTTAATTTAACTGTGTGGAAATGAAGTAGGGGCAGGTCTTAATTTATCTGTGTGTAAATGAAGTAGGGGCAGGTCTTAATTAAACTGTGTGTAAATGAAGTAGGGGCAGGTCTTAATTAAACTGTGTGTAAATGACGTAGGGGCAGGTCTTAATTAAACTGTGTGTGGAGGTAATATAGGGGTGTGTCTTAGACTGTGTAAGGAGATGAAGTACAGCTATGAACTAAAATAGGTGTGGAGATGATGTACTGCTATATGTGTTACTCCTCTTGTAGAAATGGAGAACAAGTCAACAAATGTTTTAGCATATTGACTACTGGATGCTTCTCCCCAGCCTACTGGTGTATCACCTCATTCCATTTCAAGGTCAGGGTGAAGTTTATGGTCAGTACGAATGTAATGCAGAGCTTTTATAGACAGCAAAAAACCACAACAGTCAATAAAAATAAACTTTAAAAATGGCAATAAAATGCCTTTTGTTTATTGACGGTAATTAATAAAATCTGTGCAGCCCTGCATTTATATGAATGTACTGTAGTTGCTGTATGGTATTGTGAAGTGAACTTTCCAAATGTAATTCATGTGTGACGCCAAAGGATCACGGTCAGTTTGCATGGGCATAAAGACGTTTAATGGCCGGGATGCTCCACGACATCCAGAAGGCAGGGGGTCAAATAGCCCATGGGGGGGGGTATTAGGTTCCTTTAGGGATGGCCCACAGCATCCAGATATATTTGGGGTTTTTGATCACAACATACATCATTTAAAAATTTCAGGTCTAAAAATATCTTTTATTCACCAACCTCTCCCCCCCCACAGCTCCAAGGAACTATGGCCTGGGATTAGGAATCACTGCTAAAGAGTTAATGTTCTCAGTGCCAGTGGAGGGGCACCATTTCCTAAAACACCCCTCTGGAAAACCCTTTTACACCCACCCAGAGGTGGAACCCTGTACCCAGAGGTGGAACCTTGCACCCAGAGGTGGATCCCTGTTCCCCTGTTTTCCCTTAGAAAGTGAGCAGAGCAGACATCCAGTTGGGGTGAGGCACGAATGTTCCAGTTGGGGTGGGGCCCGAATGTTTCAGTTGGGGTGGGGCCCGAGTGTTCGCCTGTGTTTGCTAAACAGTTTTGCTGGAGTGGATCGATCTGCCTGCTTTGTTTATCCTTACAGACAGTGTTTTCCCCCAAGACTGGTGACTCTGGCAGATTTACAGCAAAATGAGTGCAGAGGAGAACACTGCACATTGGCACTGCAAGACGGTTAATTGTCTTGGTGGAGCAACTTGCAATTTTCACAGTTTATATAACTGGGTATTTACTGGGACAGTTCAGGTCAGGAGTGTCACGGTATTAACAGAATGTTGCTCCATGAGACAGAACTGACAGTAAAAGAGAATGAAAATCTGTAAGAAAAAAGAACAACAGGAGGAGACATCTGCAGTCTTTAATAACCATAAAACTGCTGTCTGTTTCCTCATTTTACTGTCCGCAGAATGAAACAATATTGTCTGGAAAGCCTTCATCACACAGGAAGGTTATGCTCTTTCAGCTGAGCGGCGCTCTCAGACCTTACCGTCTACAAAGAGATTCATCTGCTGAAATCTGCAGGCTGTGGCCCGGATGCTGACAATGCTTTCAGGGTTTCTTACATATTACCTTCAAGGGGCAGTAGGTGGTGACACATTTTCACATTTCATATACTGCTGTTTAATGTATGTCCCTGTGCTGCAGAGTCACACACTATTACTAACAGCCGGGGGTGATTCAGGTCATTGGGTGGTTCTTCTATCAAATCCAACTAACTAAAGTGGGACTGGTGTGTGTTTATCAATCAGTTCCTCCACAAGCAGGAAGCTCGTTTGAAATCCTGATCATCCAACCTGCAATACTGGTCTCTTCATGTGTGGTTTTATGTTCTTGATGTGCTAACAGTTAGTAATTCATTATATTTAAATTCCACAGACACTTTTATCCGAAGTGTGAAATCAAGGTCAAAAGTGACTCTAGCAGCTGGGGGTTAAGGACCTTGCTCAATGACTCTGTGGAACCTGGGATCTCAAACTGCGACCTACTTATCACTGGTACGTCCCCCCCCACCCCACACCCCCCATTGAGCCACGCAATATTCAACAGGTTTGGTCTTATTTCAACCGACCAGTGAAAACAAAGATCCCTCCTGAAGCTTTCTTTCTTACCGTCACTGACACGTCCTGCGTCCTGCAGCAGACAGTGCGTCTGTGTTCATGTTCACTTCCAAAGGGCATCATGAAGAGGGCAAGGCAGGATGTAGGTCCTGATGAGTGACTTCATGGAACTGAGTTCTCTTCCAGCACAACGGACTTGATCTTTCTGTGAGCGCCTATTGGGAGCCAATAAAGAGAAACAAGGGTGGATGTAACATGAGAGCATTTAATTATCTGCAGTGGATTAACAGCAGAGGCTGGTTACCCTGTCAGTAAGGAGCTGCATTAGCCTGGCCATGAAATGATAAGGGCCTGAAATAGGATCTGAGCTACATGCTATAACAAATTAGCCCTGATATACCTGATGTTATACAGGACGATTTTACAAGATCAGCACAGCACTGCCATGTGCGCAGCAGAAGACCGCGGGTCACGTGTCATTACTCCAGCTCCCTGGCAGACCTCAGTGGAGATAATGCTGGTCCAAGCTGTTCAGTGATGTCATAGTGTAGGGTACAGCTGGCAGGGAAGACAAGAAGCTCTGTCTTAGAGAGGTTCAGCTGGAGTTGATGATCCTGCATCCAGACCAGTAGGTTGGCAAGGTTTGCGGGAGTCTGAATAGAGTCTGTGGTGTACTTGGAAAGGACGATTAGGTACAGCTGAATGCCATCAGCATAATAATTGTAGGCAAAGCCTTGTGCCTGGATGTTCAGACCAAGAGAGGTGGTGTACTAAAAGAAAAGAGGGCTAAGGACTGAACCTTTGGGGGCACCAGTTGTTACGTGATGTGGCTTGGTCACCTCTGTGCCCCACTTGGATTATCTGATTGATAGGAAAAATCACACCCTCCCAGAGCATTCCCTGTGATGCCATAGACGATCTTGTGTTACTGTGTCAAGAGCCACAAAAAGATTGAGCAAGATGAGAACAGATGACCAAGATGCGGCTTTCAAGGCATCCAGTCAGCAGGGCAGTCTCAGTTGAGTGTCCAGGGCTGAAGCAGGGGTATCGTAAATGGGGAGGGAGAGTTAGGACAATTTCAAAGGCCTGTGTGACAGTGGCTCTAAACATTTGGAACTTAACTGGATCGGTCTGGGTTGGGGGCACAATATGATGTCCTTTCATGGGGCCCAACGTCCCTTGACTGAAGACAAGCTGTAGAGGATCCAAGAAGTTGTTCTGCATGAGAAAGTTAGAAATTTGACTGAAGAGAGCATGTTCAAGAGCTGTAGACATAAATGAGAGGATGAGAGGTCTGCAGTCTCTCTAGCTCCATCTTCAAATGTGTTTCTCTGGTCTGACTTTGTCTGAGTTTTTAATTGTATGAATGCCCAAGTTCTCACAGATTAGACTGATTACCCATGAAAAGCACAAATAGGGCAGGCGTGGTTTTGAAACACTCCTCATTTTTAAACACAAATTTTTAAAAATGGCCGCATTCTTGGGTTGACACTGTGACACAAACAGAAAACACTGTCATGATAGAGGAAGGATTTTCACAACACTGGAGAATACTTCAGAAAGCAAGAATCTAGGCTATGGAAGATAAATATTCTCCATCATTTAGGACTTTCTGGCATTCTGTGGTTTTGAGGTGCCAATCGCTCTCTGTGCACCTTTAGCAGTCTAAGGGGCACAGGGTGGGTGTTCCAGCAGATGAGGGGCTCAGAGACAGTTTGGGGTGACTGAGCTTCGTCAGAGAGCTTCAAGTAAGTAGAACAGACAACAGAATTTGGTCATGCAATCTCATGGTCATGCAATCTCATGGTGCTGCATTTGTAGTTAAGTAGAACACTACATTATGGTTAACTGATCACAAATACTAAGTTGACAAGCAAAGTTAAACCTAAGAGATTTCATGTCTTTGTGATGATATCGCAGGAGCACCACTAGGGAGCTGTATGAAAACCAGGAGAGGTGTTCAGCTACAACTCCGTGTTGTCATATCTCACCATACATGATGGCATCACTCCAACACTAAGAGGGATCCATGAGGGAGTTGGGAGAGGAGTCCAGATGTATTTACATTTGATTTCTCCTACCAGATGCTTCCTTCCCAGATGTCTCTTGTCCACACCAGTAGACGGGCATGTTTGATAAATATCTTTATTTATGTACACATTCCTCAGCTCCAGCATCATGGATGGTGTGTCAACCACCAGGATCATAAGTTTCAAACAGTGCACCATCTGAAGAGAGAATACTGTCCTTTTGAAAGACAGATGTGGCAGCTCTTCTGTTGCTGTACTTTCAGCGTCGCTTTCCATCTTCGATCTTCCAGGGCTTCACTGAAGGCTTTTGGAGATATAAGCAACTTGGCCAGTGGTTATGAACTCACCGATCTCATTCAGTGAATTGTGTAGGTAACTGTATCAGTAACAGGCGCTAATTCACATATTCAAATCAAAATAAATCAAATCATGCTTTAATTCTCAAATCTGCATGCTTTAATCTGATTGGTCAAGAAGGAGTCGATTCATTTTCTATAACCACACATGTACTCTCTCTCCAGTACTCATGTACTGCTCTCCAGGCGTATCACAGCATTAAATCAAGGTGCTGTCATAATCTTTCACTCTAATTAAAGTTGCTTATAATTCCAAGATTTAAAATTAGCAGAAATGTTTCTTTGGGGAAAGAAAGTAGTTCTTCTAAGAAATGCATGTTCAAGTCATAAATGTAAATATAATGTCTCTAGGTACCAATGTGTAAAAGCTGTGTAAAATGTGTAAAAGTATATCAGCGGGTTAATGAACTCTAATGTGTATCTTATACATTTTTAATGGCACTGTGAGGGATCAATGCTGCATGTTCGTTGGTTCTTTACTTCCTCAGCTGTGCATTTAAAAGCTTAAAATGTACGGCTAGTCGTGCATAAACCTTTACTTATTTGTCGCATCCCTTGACACTTGGTAGCGTACAGCTGACAGATACCTGTGTGCAATGGCGCACAGCAGCAGTGTACAGAAAAGAAAACCAGGGTAATATACAGCATTGTAATTATAAATAATGTGCAAACTGGAAACAAATAAAGGCAATAAACTGCCATATGAATTTAATTCTCGGAACACTGCTTATTATTTAAAACAAAATAATTTTTAGAAAGTAGAACTGCCATTGTAGAAATTTACAATGCACAATACAATACAATGTGCTTACGTGTACATGCGATACAATACACTATTTCATTATCGGAAAAAAGGCAAATGAATCGATGGCCTGTTTGCTTCTGCTCCTGTCAGTAAATACCACGTTTAATGACCTTATATGGGCCGGTATCAGTTGCAGCTCTGATCGCTGTCATTACAGAACCGCCTCCCAGCACACATGGCTTCATTTAATGACAAAACCAAGTCTGTGATTTTGGTCCAGTTGGCATAAGACACACAGTCTCTAATAAGGGGGTGGCTTCAAAACTATTGGGACTGTCAGCAATTTCCCCTCAAAAGAGCAGGGCTGGGGCACAAGAAGCGATTATGTGATTTAAGGGCGAAGCATTTACATGCAGAGGCTGGTGATGAGTTTCATCTCCATGTAGCATCTGTGAATGACTTTTTTCTGACTTTCCCTGTTGCTGGAACATGGTATTGAAGCTGCTCAGTTCAGAACCTTAACAGGAGAAGCTCCCAGAACTGAGTCCGTGACCAGCTCCATGTTGTGATCTCCATGATGAGTAAAAATAAAGTCTCTTATTTCATACTTTCCTGGCTGTTCAATGTCTATTTCTCCATGGTTAATGCTTACGGAAAATTGTGCATTTGTTGGTTGTCACTTTGATTTTTATGGGTCAGAGTATGATAAGGACTTATACTAGTGACCAACACTTCCAAATTTTAGAGAATGCAGAACCTTATTCCAGTTACTCCAGTTGCTTATTTAATCATCCAATGCATGATATTGGTAAGTATTCTTTGTTTACAAACATCACCGTCAATATTCGTGTAATTTGGAAAGTGTAATGAAAATGCACGATATTTCTACAGTTTTGTCCACTAGTGTAAATAAAGCGTGTAAAGATCAGCAAAAATATCGTTAATAATCAGTTAAATGATACATGAGTGTGAGGCTCAACCCTGTGAATTAGTCAGAATTATTTTAAAGAATGAATGACTTTACTCTGGATTCTACTTTCAGTGAGTTGGATCCTCGCGACATTGTTCAGAAGAGAACTGACAGCTGCATGGCAGTAAATGTCAGTGGTTTTTTGATTTATTACAGGGATGCATTTGAGAAGAGAGTAGAAGGGAAATATACAGTAACGATAAATACTCAGGTGACATATAAACACACATACAGTATGCTTAGGGTCATCCAGAATGGAGCTTTTCACACCTGCATTTACAATGGGCTCTCGATGTTTCAGTAGTATGTGTTTGTGTGTGAAAATGCGTGTGTGTGTGTGTGGTGTGAGAATGTGTGTGTGTGTGTGAGAGAGAGAGAGAGAGAGAGAGAGAGAGAGAGAGAGAGAGAGAGAGAGAGAGAGAAGTCCTCTGATATCGGCAATAAAAATTGTGGTTTTCATGGCAGATAAGAATTACAGACAGGGAGATAACTCTGTAGCAGTGTTGGTGTGACCACAGTGCTTTTCTTAGGGTGACAGCTGTGTTAGGGTGACAGCTGTGTTAGGCTGTGCAGTGTAAGAATAGTGTTAAGGAGGAAATCTGTGTTGTGGTTCAGCAGACATCAGTGTTGAGGTAATTGCAGTGTTACAGTTTGACTGACATGCATTTTAGGGTAAGAGCAGTGTTAAGGAGGAAAGATGTGTTGGGGTTAAGCAGATATCAGTGTTAGGGTAAGAATGGTGTTAAGGAAGAAGTATTTGTTGTTGTTAAGAAGACATCAGTGTTAGGGTAAGTGCAGTGTTAGGGATAGAGTGACATGCATTTTAGGGTAAGAGCAGTGTTAAGGAGGAAAGGTGTGTTGGGGTTAAGCAGACATCAGCGTTAGGGTGAGATCACTGTTGGGGTGAGAGGGGGCAGTTTTCCACAATTTACCACTGACTCTGCTATTACTTTAGGCATGTTATGGTGCTTTTGAAATAGGAACTATTTTTGTTGAGGCTGAGCTGTGAGTCAGCCAGGGTCTGAGACACTCCACCCAGGCTGTGGAGGGACTGGAGCTGACGAGTGGGAGGATGGTAATCTGGATGCAGCCAACTGGGAGAGGCCAAGGGCTGGAAGGTGAGCTTCAAGTGTTTTAAATCTACTCTCTCTCTCTCAGTCTGTCTCTCTCTCACTCCCTCAGTCTCTGTCTTTCTCACTCTCTGTCTCTCTCTCAGTCTGTCTCTCTCTCACTCCCTCAGTCTCTCTCTGTCTTTCTCTCTCTCCCTGTCTTTCTCTCTCTGTCTTTCTCTCTCTCCCTGTCTTTCTCTCTGTCTTTCTCTCTCTCACTCCCTCAGTCTCTGCCTCCTTCTCTTACTCTGTCTTTCTCTATATATATATATATATCTCTTTAATATATCTTTGTTATCTCTTTCTCTCTCTGCCCTCTCTATCCCTCTTATTGTCTCTCTGTCTCTTCATCTCTCTCTCTGTCTGATTCAGGCTCTCTGAAGCTCAATCCCAGCTCTCACTTTTACAGCTTCTTACAATTTTAATAATTTCAAGGAACTGATTTGGTTTCATCGCACTGCAAGAGCACTGTGATTAATTCCCAGGAGAAACAATGGAGAAGCCAATTTTAAATTTAAAGAGATATGACTGAGTCACTTGCAAAATAAATGAGGTTTAGAGTGACGTCTGATAAATGTCACGGTAAAAGATTGATTACCATAGAAATGTAATTTCATCTCCAGATAAACCTGGAGTGTTGATAGTGCAAAATCCTGTAGAATTCTAATTTTAGAGCCTGCTAATCTCTAGGAGATGTCTGGTCAACAAAACTTGAAAGCATGAGGAACTTTTAAGACCGTTCCTCACAATAAATCCTGACAACGTAAGCCTAAGCGGAGAGAGAATCTATGGTGTAATGATCTCGCTTTTATCTAGGAGAAATAGAAGGGACACGCATGCTCTCTCACTTCACTTTTTCCTTTTCTTTGGGGCCAAAAAAATTAAATTTAGCAAACAAGTAAATAATAAAGTAAAACACGTGGCTAAAATTGGCAGTGCTGTGAAGAAAAATCATGGTTTTAATGAGAGCGTTTGTTCCTGAGTATCATTCTTACACTATTTCACTGCTGGTCCTTATGGAGAAACACTGTAACATTGAGTATTTAGTCTAAATACTCCCAACTCTTAAGGTCGTACTATCTGTCTCTTCGTCTCAATGTCTAACGGTAGAAAATATAGGTCTTATTAACAAACCGAAATGAGGGGAATGTGGTGACAGAGCACACACTGGTCATTAAGATCTTACACTGTCTTTTGTGGCTCGGGAAATGAACAGTATGAAAACTCAGGAAATGCTGAGCCCCGTCTCCTACTGCGGGGTCCTGCTATACAAGCCTGTCCTATTACTACACAATATCAAGTACACATGGCAGCCTGGTCACTGTGATGCACTCAGGTGAAAAGAAAACAGCCTGTACTTGTGAAAGCACACAAGTAGACAAAGCGGCGCACGTTCAAAATATACCAACACTGACGGTGCTTTCAGCACTCAGAGAACCTTGCTTAACAGCCTTCTGTGTTCAAGTCTTCATTATAGTCCTGTTCTTGTGTTGCCAGTGGGACTGCATTTATAGCCGGAGGGGGGAGTCTTTCAGTAAAGATTACGGGACAACAACCAGCAGCGAAATAGTGCCACCTGCTGGTGGAAAGCATAAGCGCTTGTGACAAACTAACGGACTTTATATCAATGGCCCTAAGGAAGGATGGTAAGACTGAAAGGAGCGACGCAGTGCTTCCTCGGACAGCTGTATTGCTTCAGCATGCTAACATAGTCAGGAAGTACCCCAGAAAGAAAATGTTTTAGTTGAAGAAATAGGACATAATCCCATATTTAAAAGCACACCAAGAACCACTGTGAAATGCTACAAACCACACACATGAAACACACCTTTCTCCACCCAGAAAACAAACAAATTCAGAGTTGTTTTACTGATGTGTGAGGTTTATAGATTAATACTCTATGAACTGGGTACTTCTATATTCAGAAGACTAGGAGAGGAGTAGTATGAAGGTAATTCTCTTATCGCTTCCCTTCCGGGCGTTGACTACGTTTCAGTAACTTCCTCTAATCTTAGATTACATTTACGCCAGATTTCAATAGCAACCATTGAATAATCTTAGCAATAACATCAATTCTTCCACTGTGTTTTTATGTCTTAGTGTGTGTGCACTTGACTCATAGGGGTGTGTAGGGTGGTTCTGGGTGCAAGTCTTCAGGGTTAGGGGCTCGGGGGTGACCGTATGTGGTTCATCTCCTCCCTGCCGTGGGGTGCCATGCCATCCAGTGTGCTCCCGTGTTTGCTAATCTGTGGTGTCTGTGTAAGAGGTTGGCCAATGGGTGGATGTGCAGGGGTTTGAGTCATGGTCATGTGATGCGATTTGGCTCATAGACATGTATATCAATGCAATTTCTCAGTTAAATGTGACAGAATGTAGACACAGTGTCAGTGTAACAATCTTTCAGTGACAACTTCACAGTAACATCACTGATCGTGCTACATTTGTTACATTTACATTTATGTGTTTAGCAGATACCTTCAGCAATGATGACCTGTAAGTGAGGGAAACAGCACATTAAATAAGCAAATGACACATGCAGGGCGGGAGCGCGATTCAAACCTCTAAGCACAAAGGTGAAACAGCACTTCAACCGCTTTAACACAAGATGAATCAGAGACCACAGGATGGCGAGATACCTGCTTACCTACCTGAAGGGCCGTTTGGAAACAGCAGATCCTGAAAAGACCCTGAGAGCTGTTTCTGCTGCTCTGGTCGTTTTCTACACCAGATGGCAAAATTGTACTGTCTGGCACTTGATAACACATAATTCTGAGAAGACGTTTCTACCATAACTTTGCATCATGCTGCACTATTAGGAGTGAATAACAGAATAAATGTGACAAGATAATTCAAACCAAGCGGTGTGCTACTGCTATCCATCCATCCATATTCTGTCGTGTATCCAGGGGCGAATCGCAGGTCGTGGGTCACGGGTCGCAGAGGCACCAATCTAAGCAGGGATGCCCAGACTTCCCTCCCACATGCCATTGCCAGCCTTTATTTATTTGTATCCTTTCAAGGCTGCATCCTATTAATACACTGAAACAGAGGTTTAAATCATATCTCAGGAGGAGTAGAATTAGCACCAATCAACTGGTAGCCAGACAGTAATATTTCAAATAAGGAATAACTGCTGAGGGATGGGCCTTGCTGAGGGCCTTCTTGTAATAGCAGCTGCCATGGATCTCTTACAGGCCACGAAGGTAATGGAGATACAAAAGATCTTGGGAAGTCAACAGTTCAAATCCTGGGGCTGACTGTCAGGATTGGTCGCTGTCCTGTGTATGTTCCCTGTTTGGCCAGCAGGTGTCGCTGGCCATCCCAGGTACTTGGTTCCTAATGTATTTCCCTCTTTCCAGGCCGCCATGTGGCTTAGTGGCCTAAACAGGCAGCTCTGTCATCCAGGCTTCCCTTTTTTGTTATGTTTACTTTTTCAACATTATGGTTCTTGGTTTATTTCTGTATTAGTTATGTATTGGCATTTGTTTGTTTCCTTGTTTTGCTCCTTGTTCTGCTTTGCCGTTTTGCTCAATTACCTTTGTTGTCCTAGTCTCCCTTGGTGTTTAATATCCTTTATCTGTTAATTTCCCTCATTTGTGCTTGTTACTAGTGATTAGCCAAATGAAGCTTCATGAACCATTTGCTGTATTTTTTGATCCCACTAGATGGCGCTCTTGGTATGCATTGGGGCATGCTTTTAGCTTTTAGTTTTATTAGAGGACACCATCTCGTCGGGTCAGCAAATACAGCAAGTGGTTGACGAAGCTTCGTTTGGGCATCGCTACTTGTTACCGCCCCCCACCTATCTTTTGTTAATTCTCATCATGTATGTATTTAAGTGCCTCACTTTGCTTTAGTCTTCAGTTCACCATTATGTTTGCTTCTGTGTTCTGTGTGGTTGTTGTCGCGCTTCCTCTGGTTTAGATATATGTGCTGTGGTCCTCCCTGTGTTACTTCCTGTTCAGTTCTTGTCTTCTACCTTCCCATGTTTAGACCCCTCGAGGTCTTGCTTGTTTTCTTGTCTCATCCGGTCTTTCTAATAAAACCCCTGTTCCAGTACAAACATACCTTGCAGCCTTAACACTGGCAGACTGATGCTGCCATTCAGCCCTGAAGCAAGGCCCTTATCTCCAGTCTGCATCTGATGAAAACTGCAGGAAGTACATAGGAGCCTTGATATCTCGTGGTCTTCACAGCAGCCAGACAGTGCCTGGACAAGGCCGTCCCTTCAAACTGAGCTGGTGACGCAGTGACGTTGGTGAGGGATGGTGCTGATGTCAAGGACAGCTTTTAAAGTTGGCTGAGATGCGAGAAAATGTGCAACAATCCACAAGATAAGAACAGGTCAAAACCTTAGCAAAAAAAAGGGGAACAAAATAAACATCAATCTATTCTTTATGTCATACAAAGGTGAAATATGATTTTTAAATTTTAATGATAAGTATGATGTATGTAGAAGAATATGCGTGTGCATGCATGCATGTACAGGCATGCATATAGATGCATGTTGATGTGTTCATATGTACTCGCAATCTTTAGCTTGATAATCAAACAGGAAGCGTTATCTGCTCAAAGCTGTGACTGCAAAAACAGCCTTGAGTCTGTTTACTTCCTTTTTCTGCAAGGACAGAAAGACTCTTTCCACAAGCCAAACGCACACCAGCACACATAGAATCCCACACAAACTGCAGTCCTACTGTTCATTATGCAGCTGACACACAGACTGGGCCAGTGCTTACACCAACATCAAGAGTAAAGCTGAGTAACTTTACTCCCCAATACTCCCAGAGTAATGTGCCAACCGAGACTGTACTTAGACTGTAAAGTTTTGCTTAATGTTGGAAGTATGTTTCGGCATTCTCACCATAATGATGCGACACGTCATGTAGAAGAGGACGTTAACCTTGGACACTGTCTCTCAAACCAAAGTTTTATTTGACACACACACAGTTATACTCAGTCCAGTTTGCAGTGAAATGCATGGCTGCTCTAACAGCAAGACTGTGAAACAGGGGACAGAAGTATGAAGAGACAAGACATTAAACAATAATCTAAAAATACCCATAGTGCGCATTTAGCAATAAAGTCACAGGTAGTGCAAAGAGTTTTAGTTTTTCATTTGATATTCTGACAAACGCTGTTCCTTTCAGTCGTTCATATCTTTTGATCTGAACTGCTAGTTCTACTGTCCTATTCCTAGCGAATGTAGTAGATCAAATACAACAAAAGTGTGAATAAGATGTGCTGCTCATGACAAAGTGAATATAAACATATTGTAAAAGGGGTGAAAAGACTAAATAATACAATGGGCGATGGTTATTTTATTACCAAATAATTGCTTCTGTTTACGAATGCATAAAGAGTTTTCTTGCCTGTCCTATTACTCTGTCTCTGTCAAACGGGGAAAGCAAATGATAAACAAATCATACAAAATATGTGGTGAAAACAGTGACATACTCAGGACATAACGCTGCCAGATATAAAAGCTGTATTTCTGTAAAAAACTCTAATGATACATAATAATACGTATCAATGACACTTGTTTTTCTAATAAATACTTTTCTTGGTTTAGCTGCAGGACGGCGTCTTCAGCAGCAGAAGAGTAAATGGGTGATTGTGTTAAAACCACTGCATGAATTGTGTGAAAGAGAAGAGTGTAATAAACCAGCAAAAGTCTACTGCTGTTTCCTGAGGGCCCAATGGGGAATGACATGTGACACAGTAAGCACTTCTGACATGGCATGTGACACAGTAAGATCATCTGACATGGCATGCAGCACAGTAAGATCATCTGACAGCACATGCAGCACAGTAAGATCATCTGACAGCACATGCAGCACAGTAAGATCATCTGAGAGCACACAGCACAGTAAGATCATCTGACAGCACACAGCACAGTAAGATCATCTGACAGCACATGCAGAACAGTAAGATCATCTGACAGCAAGCAACACAGTAAGATCATCTGACAGCACGCAGCACAGTAAGATCATCTGACAGCACATGCAGCACAGTAAGATCATCTGACAGCACATGCAGCACAGTAAGATCATCTGACAGCACGCAGCACAGAAAGATCATCTGACAGCAAGCAGCACAGTAAGATCATCTGACAGCACAAGCAGCACAGTAAGATCATCTGACAGCAAGCAGCACAGTAAGATCATCTGACAGCACGCAGCACAGTAAGATCATCTGACAGCAAGCAGCACAGTAAGATCATCTGACAGCACATGCAGCCCAGTAAGATCATCTGACATGGCAGTTAGGTCACCTTGGTTGCAGGGGTGGCTTCACCACTACCCTGTTACCCATCTCGACACCTTCCTGTTTTTAGTCTTACATCATACTTCATATTTACAGAAATACACGTTTGTTTGTATCGCTCATCTAGCTAAAGCATGTCAGTAAACAAAATGAGCATGGGCTGAAGCATCTAGGTATGTCTGTTGCTAGTTCTGACTTAATAGCTCAAAAGCATGTAACCATGTAACCCTGCACCCAAATTAAATGCAGTCTGCTTACACCAGGGCTCTCCAGCTCCAGTCCTGGAGAGCTACTGTTCAGCAGATTTTCTACCCTCCCTGACTTGTGATGAGCCACACCTGCTCTCAGGTAAATACCAGGGACAGGTGTGGTTCATCAGAAGCCGGGTAGGATAGAAAACCTGCTGTACAAAGCTTTTGGTGCTTTAAGCAAAAACCCCCGAAACATAAGTGACAAGCCCCTCCCGTTCTGTTAAAGTACGTCACAGCACTGAGCTAAGCTGCAGTGATCCAGTTATTCAGTCTGTCTGCTGAGGTGACTCACGGATTTGTGAGCGACAAAGTCCAGGACCGACTTCAGCCTTTAATTGTCAGGTGGGACACGGGATTATCTAGGAGCTTGGTCATTCTGGGGGGAGTTGTCAGTGGATCAATCTGCGACCCATGCTAATAACTTTGACCATTTTATTCTTCCGAAGGCAGAGTGGGTGGGCTGGACATTCAGCAGGAAGGCCTGATCTTATGACTGGGTGGGTCTGAGCCAGGCCCCCGCATGGAGCACAAGGCGGGCAGGACATCTGTCTGTTATCATTTGTGATTCAGCAGGTAAAAACGATGCAGACATTGTAGATGGCCCTTGTTCCCAAAGGTACAAACACTGGGCTAGGAAACAGCGGGGCATTGACTGCGAGACATACGCATTTCAACCAGTTCACACGATCACACGCCACACCTTGTGGTTTTCACGCTGAGAAGTACGGAGTAACGGTGTTGCAGTATGTGAAACTAATGGACGACGCGCAGCCATAATGAGTGGTGTTTTCATCGCAGATCATAGCTGTTCTGAGTTAGTATCCACTTATCAGCCAATCAGAAAGTAGCATTTCCTGTTTCCAAATTCCAAATTATATTACATGTGATACCGCTGCAAGCACCTTATTACATAGATGTGCACACACAGGGAATGCAGAAAAGGAGGAAGAAGAAGAGCAAGACCAGATGCATGCGGTAAGCGGGGCTCTCAGGCCTCACGCACTGACCTAAGACACACGCTCCGCCCCTAACAGATGTAATGTCACTCGGAACTTCTGATGAAGTTTGAGAGCCCTGAGTCGTAAAAATACACGGTTCACCTTGACATCATCTTTGATGCTAGCCGTATTTACACATGCCTTCCTTTTGTCGTTTTTGGAAAGTGGATATTCTGTGTAAAAAAACACAGGGGGCTCAGAGCGGGGAAATGTCGCTGAATGCAATTGTCCTTCGACGCTTCCGTGAACACAGTCGCAGCAATTTATAGTGTTGTACATTCTGTGAAAACTACAATCATCATCATCATCAATAATAATAATAATAATAATCATAGCAGATAGGCTCCGGACCCCCCGCGACCCAGTAGGATAAGCGGTTTGGAAAATGGATGGATGGATGGATGGATGGATAATCATAGCAGAGCGGCTGGAGCACAGGGTCGCACCGGACGCATCTATCAATCCTCTCCTATAAAGTGGTTCGTGGTTCGTTCTTTCTTCGAACTCCTAAAATGACACTTATACACTTCTGACGTAACTCTATGATATAAATACAAAAAACACTGATATCATTGCTTTTATTATTTAATTTCTATCGATTTTTGTGTTGTTATTTTTAATCATGCTTATTTTCATTTATATTTTCATGTTAGTATTCTTTGTATTACATTTTTTCCCTCTGAACAAAGCGCTTCACTGCACACCCGCACGGTTTACATGGGAATCATTTTTATTCTGCCTTACTGACAACAAAACAAGTGTGATGAACGAAACTTTGAACTGGAGCAGCATTTCCCGATTTCGCTAAGCAGCCGCGGCTGAGCCCTGCGTACTTAGAAGGCGGCGTTATGACTGGCGGCCACGGCTGTCAGTCAGTCCGACCCCCAGGCGCCCAGAGGGACGGGGACTGGGACACGGATAGGGACAGGGACAGGGACAGGGACGGAGAGGCAGGAATTCCTCGGGCATCCCGGAGAGGTACAGTACTAGGGAGGCCAGCTACGTCATAGAGTATCACTATAAGCAAAAAATCATTGCTGACCCAATCATGTTTGTTTTTTATTGTTTTTATTTGCGGATACTATAATGTACATAACAAAGTTTAGTGGACATGCGTTGATTGAGGCTTCTTGAATAAATAAGTTTCCTCAGCTTTTGGGTCCTGAGCAGAATTTCTGAAGAAAATCGCGGACAGACGCGCCAGGTGCTATCCGATATCTATGAAAATCGATAGGCGTGCCTTCGGGTCATGGATTTTCAGGAGAAACGCCGCAAAAGACACAGCGAGCAAGCCTGCGAGAGACGGGGACACTTAGGACGGGGACCGGATCCGGGGACAGAGGCGCGTGCATAAGGAAGCGAAAGCGCCTGCGGACTTGATGTTTTCTGCATTGCGAATGGGCTGGTCACTGTGTTCCTCCCTGGGGAGGGGAGCAAATGCAGCCTTCTCAAAGCATTAGATATTTAAATATTATCTAATATTAATATAACAGAAGAGTGTCGCAGCTTCCCCAGGATAAAGATTATAGCGTTATAATGCGCAATCGTTACATATGAAATCCACTGGTATATAACTAACTACGTGTATGAGAGCAAAAAAGGCAACGCAAAAGGATAAGGTTTGCACTTGTGTTTGCGTTTCTTCGTACCACCATGGCAGAGAACAGTTTTATGCCGCGGCCAGATAAACTTGAAAGCAGTGGCTTCGGCGTGCTCAGCTGGGAGCAAGTGCAGCGCCTGGACCGTATTCTGGCGGAGACGATCCCCATCCACGGTCGGGGCAACTTCCCCACCCTGGAGATGAAGCCGCGACAAATTGTTAAAGTGGTGAGGAGTCGGATGGAGGAGAAGCGGATTAACGTCCGAGAGGTTCGCCTGAATGGCTCAGCAGCCAGCCACGTACTTCACGAGGACAGTGGACTGGGTTACAAGGACCTTGACCTCATATTCTGCGCTGATCTGAAGGGTGAAAGGGAATTTGAAATCGTAAAGAATCTTGTTTTGGATTGTCTGTTGGATTTTTTACCTGAAGGCGTAAACAAGGAGAAGATTACACCATTAACCTTAAAGGTATGTATGTATTCATGCATGCATGCAAGTATCTATCTATCTATCTATCTATCTATCTATCTATCTATCTATCTATCTATCTATCTATCTATCTATCTATCTA
>JAODJX010000041.1:17239991-17250107 GCA_026776945.1 Isichthys henryi
ATACACTGCAATCTTTGGAAACCTAGAACACCACCCATTTCTCCACCCATTATGATACACTACAATCTTTGGAAACACAGAACACCACCCATTTCTCCACCCATTATGATACACTACAATCTTTGGAAACCCAGAACACCACCCATTTCTCCACCCATTATGATACACTACAATCTTTGGAAATCTAGAACACCACCCATTTCTCCACCCATTATGATACACTACAATCTTTGGAAACCCAGAACACCACCCATTTCTGCACTCATAAGTGCAAACTGTTGGCCTTGGGAGTTGAAGACAAACAGGTGGATTTTTTTTTCTGTTGGAACAAGATCTTTCTTCATTCAATTTCATTTACCTCAGACTACCTTAAATACAACAACTTATTTGGCTAACTAATAAATCCTGCTTTGTGGAACCCCCCCATGGTCAACAGAGTCCCGAATAGCCTTAAAGAGACATCTCAAGCTGCATCTCTGAGAAGGACACCCCGATGCTGAACTGTGAAACTCCAAAAGTGTGCCTGCAATTACAGGCAAATTATTCTAATCAGTGACAGTTGAAGGGCATGTGGTGCCTTAAGCCAGTGTTTCCCAACCCAGTCCTCGAGGAACCCCAGAGAGTCCACGTTTTTGCTGCCTCCGAGCTCCCAGCCAATCAGGAACATCGAATACCTGGTACAGGTGCGCTGGGAGCTGAGAGGAAGCAAAAACGTGGACTGTGTGGGGTTCCCTGAGGACTGGGTTGGGAAACACTGCCTTAAGCAATTTTCACCACTGTGCCCCCCGCCAAACTTCACTGCGTGACACTTTCACCCTGTACCGGTGGGCTGGGGGGTGGCAGTGAGGGTGAAGCATATATAAACATGAAAAGTACAACAACTAGGACCGTATTAGCACAATAACACCAAGTTTCAGTCTAATAATACTTAATCTTTTCTTAAATCGAAACTTTTGCTACTCAATGTCTTTGATGGCTTCCTCTGGGAAACTGTTAAATGTAAAGACATAAATTTATAATCTATGATGTTTACAATACCTATTACTCATACTATAAAACCTGTTTACACATAGTAATTATGGTGACCAGATAATCCAATGCACTTTGAGCCACTTCAGCTTTTACAAACTACTTTAAAACTAAAAGACTCCTGTGCTCGGCTAAGTAGTTAAATTCTTCTTGTGGTTTGATGGGCCTGGTTCCTTTATTGAAAGATTCGTCCAGCTGTTTCACATTAACATTAATGACACATGCATGATTACAGGAGACTGACCAATCAACACGCAATCAAGAAATATATGAATGCAGACACTGTAGATGAATGTACGTGTGCAACGTGGTGTTTGGGATTAATGTAAAAATGGAAGGATCGCCCAGCTGGAACGTTGTAGTTGTACGTGGAAAAACAAGGAAAATTCTACCGTAAGCCGAGTATTAAAATGCGAGTCCACTGGAGATCGGCTAAAGCCAGCTCTGCTGGAATGGATTAAGAGGCTGCTTTTTACATCACACCCACAAATGCTGTCGGAATCCAAAACAAACTATAGGACACAATAGTGGGGAAAAATCCCGGATAACGATGAATATTTAACTATTTGCATTGAATTATTTCTCCAAATGAAGAAAATAAAGATTCGTGATTGAGTGACATAATGGCTAAAGAAAGACACAGCTACTAAGTCGCGGTCATCTTTCGTCCGTATTGAAAGATGAACTGCAATTTTTGGCAGTTGAATTAAAGAATTAAAGACGTACTGTTTATTTGCTGCCATCTAGTGTCTAAATAAATGTCCGCTATTACATCCGTGTGACCGCAGACGAAAATAAAATCGCAAAAGATCACAAAACTGTTTCATTTATTTCTCCAAGACAGCTGAGATCTGCATGAAACCGGACTATCGCTTATTCCTCAGGTCTCATTTTTTTCACCAGCAAAAAGAGATGTAATTTCAATTACAATGTCATCAAGCTCTAAAATAGTTTTGAGATTTTCTCGACTTTTACGTCTCATTTTGATCTTTGATGGAGAAATAAAGAAGCTTTCTATGAAGCCAGTTTAAACAGTGTTTGGAATGGCGTTTGAGTCCTTAGTGACTGTGACCCTCACTTGGCTCGTGTTACTCCTTGCGCTTGGTGACTCGTCAATGGCTCACAGCTGTTTCTTCTCTAGCCGTGTGACGTGTATATATGTGCCGACAATGGTCTTGTTCCTAAGTAACTGTATTTTTTACCTGCGTTTCCTGAGCATGATTTGTGGTTAGTTTGTGCCTCCTTGGGTTTAGTTCTTGTTTTGTCTCCTGCCGTTATTTTGACCCATTGTACCCACCTTTTGTTGTTCTTGGTTAGTCCATTCCCAGTAAAACACAATTGTTGTCACCAAACCTCACTGTGGATCGTCCCCTCCATCATGTCCCACCATAACATCAGACAAAACTAATAGGAATCACAATGTAGTTCCCCCCAGCGGCAGAAGAGCAAGCTTTGAGCAGTGAAATTTCCCTCAGTGGTGTGATATTTATGAGTAATAGGAGAGATGGCATGTGACTTGAGACCCCAGAGCTCACAGGTTGTGAATTCATTTTGCTGACGTCCTTTTGTTCATTAACATAGGGCTCCTACACCACCCCCTTAATAAACTAAACCTATAAGAAAGCCCTGTGTCTGCTTATAAATTTATAATTTAAAGTGTAATTTAAGCAATTCAATTAAGAGAATAACCATACTTGTATGTGCATTGTTCTAGTAACAGTACCAATGCACATTTTAGGGGGTTACTGAAAGTCGTGAGTTATTTTTTTCATCGGGGTACCAGCGGGAGAGGTTGGCTGTAGTTTAGCAGCACACGCATGCGCCGTTCTCTCCTCACCGGGGTCCCAGCGGAAGCGGTTGGCTGTAGTTTGGCAGCGCACGCATGCGCCGTACTCTCCTCACTGGGGTACCAGCGGGAGGGGTTGGCTGTAGTTTGGCAGCGCACGCATGCGCCGTACTCGCCTCACCGGGGTAGTGTAACAGCTCACTCCTGTAAGGTGCGCGTTTTGCCGAGGTGCAGATAGCAGAGGAACCGTCACGCTGCGTGATCGCTGCGTACCGGCGGCTGATGTTCACCTTTAAACGAAGACATCAAGTTCCTCTGCGGCAGGTAAAGCAAGACAGGGAAACCACACGGCGGGTTTTCCATCATTTCCCCCTGGATGTCATTCGACGGTTTTCGAGAAAAGTGAGAATAAGTGTATTATAAGACCATCTTCATTCTGTAAAAGTAAAACAGAGTTTCATTGTTTCTAAGGACTTTAACGACTAGTTACGTTTCTCTGCAGCTGAATTTCTTGAAGCTTATCAAGTGTGAATGAGCAGCACCGTTAGTTCATTTTAGCAGGTCTGGGAGTTTCTTCTCCGTCATTTAAACTCATTCATTTTGAGATATTATATAGTGATTATGTTCAGTGGTCTGCATTGTTTATTGAAGTTTATTATTGTTTCCTTTTTCTCAAGTGTGCTGGACAGTTTATTAAATGATAGTTAGAACAAATTCGCTTATCTATATATTATTAAGATTCCTCTTAATTCCTGTCCAACAGCAAAGCAGAGATAGTCTTTAGAAAGACTGGTATACAATTAATCGGAAGGAAATAGTTATTTCGATAACTATTATTTAAGGATTATTTAAGGTCTCCGCTGTGTGGGACTGAAGGCTCCTGTCGGGAAGCTGCCGCGCTTCGCCGCACCGCACAGTCCTTATACCGCTTCGGACTTTCTTATAATCTTATTTCAGAGAATCCAGCGCTGTGTTGAAAGAACTGACTTTCCACGTGTTCAAATGCATAAACATCCTCACTCTCATTGAACAGTTTGCATTATTTTGTGTTCATATAATCATTAAGCCGCAGTATTGCTCGTAGTCGACAGGTAAGTGAATCCTCATAATCTATAATTCATTATGTTCGCTCATTCACTCTGGGATTGGACCATGATGCCATTTTGTAACAGCATTTTACCCCGATGTGCAGTGGCATGCATCGACCACCGGCCGTTTGTTTTACCATAGTAAGAATTTACTAATTCCCGCTTTTGATTAGCAACGGCAATTTTATATTTCATTCCAAAATTATAAAGTGGACTGAAACTTTAATTTCCTTTTTATCGTTTATTGGCTGTTTTTATCTTGAAGTGCGTTTGTCTCTCTACTGCTGCTGTGGAATTTCCACTGCCCTGAACACTTCCCACTAATCTGTGTTCTAAGGTGCTTCCCAGTCAGGTGACACTGTAATTTAAGCTGCACCCGCACCGCTGTAAAGAGGCATATTTCTTTCATTTGCATCTCTTTCTATTACTTTATTAACAATTTATTAACCATTTGTACAAGACATTTAATATTTTTAGTACTTTTAGATGGTTTATTTCATCTTCCCATTTTTCACAGGATAAGAAAAGAAAAATCTACGAACATGGACAGAATAACACATTTTGTAAATGACACTGTAGGATTCTACCAGTGGAGTCTTACCATTGCAGGTATGTTTTTCCGTCTCAGTCATGAATATAAATGTTCACTTTTAAGTATAAACATTGACCTGACAGGCTTTCCCGACAGCTATAGCTGAACACAGGGTGCCATTCAGGGGTGGGTTTAACTGTCTCACTTTAGATTCAAGGACAGGGTCCCTAGCAGGGTTAGCTGTCTCTGTGTCACTGTAGATTCCAGTGCTGGATCCCTGGCAGGGTTAGGTGTCTCTGTGTTACTGTAGATTCCAGGACAGGATCCCTGGCAAGGTTAGGTGTCTCTGTGTTACTGTAGATTCAAGGACAGGATCCCTGGCAGGGTTAGGTGTCTCTGTGTCACTGTAGATTTCAGGACAGGATCCCTGGCAAGGTTAGGTGTAACTGTGTCACTGTAGATTCCAGGACAGGATCCCTGGCAGGGTTAGGTGTCTCTGTGTCACTGTAGATTTCAGTACTGGACCCCTGGCAGGGTTAGGTGTAACTGTGTCACTGTAGATTCCAGGACAGGATCCCTGGCAGGGTCAGGTGTAACTGTGTCACTGTAGATTCCAGGACAGGATCCCTGGCAGGGTTAGGTGTAACTGTGTCACTGTAGATTCCAGGACAGGATCCCTGGCAGGGTTTGGTTTCTGAATGTCACTACATTTCAGAGGTTTCTCATTGTGATTCTACTGTCCCTGTATCATGTAGATAAGCGTGTGGAGAAATGGCCTTTGATGGACTCACCCCTACCAACACTGGCCATCAGCTTCCTCTATTTGCTTTTCCTCTGGGTGGGACCCAGGTTCATGCAGCACCGGGAGCCTTTCCAGCTGAGGAAGACACTCATCTTCTACAACTTCAGTATGGTTGTGCTCAACTTCTACATTTGCAAAGAGGTTGGCAAAGTTGATGTTTAACAAATATCACACCTGATTTTTTGACAGTGATTCAACATGGCAAACATAATTTTCAATACTCATAAAACCGTACGTGCATCAATGTATTAGATACAACCATTTTAAGACTCTGGCATATTAATTATGGCGTCCATCTTGTTTGTTTTCATGGCTTAGAAATAAATCGTTTCTTGTGTTTATAGCTTTTCCTTGGCTCACGAGCAGCTGGGTACAGCTACCGCTGCCAACCAGTCAACTACTCAAGTGACAAGAATGAAGTGAGGGTGAGTGGTTTGGCGCTATTGCAGACTGAACTTTTAACTGAGTGGATTCCCTGACTGCAGTTAGACACACATACATGACATGTGTGGACATGCACAAGGATTTAATATTCACACACATGAAAACACTCAAGTACATTTTGTAATTGTAGGGTGGGATTGATGGGTATGTAAATGCGATCTATTTTATTAGTGTTTAGTATGCATTACGGTTAAGTTTATGTCAGACTCGGTGTTAATGCTGTATGCTTATGTACAACTACAAGAGTGAATGAAAAGTGAAATGTCAACACAGCAGGTGGTCTGGTGATTACAGACCTGGAATTAGGACATAAGAGGTGAATCCAAGTAGGGGAAGGGACTTGATCAAGCTACTTAACGTAAATTGCCCTAATACACACCCATCTGTACAGACGGGTAAGGAAGTGTTTGCCTAACAACTCAATTTGTAAAGTTCGCATGTTTGTAAAGCTTGCATCTTTATTTTGGTAACACTTTACCTGATAATGTAGTACATTCTTACTTAATGTATAAATTAACCATAAACTGTTACATACGTATTAATCAATCATAATGGTTCATGTATTTCATGTAGTTACTATATTTGTTCATGATTTCTACTTGAGTAGTAACTGGGTTACTAAGATTCTTGTGCCTCCTCAGCTAAAGTGATACCATTTTGTGTGTGATTGAAGCTCCTGCTTCTGTCATCGACAACTTCTGCCTCTAAACCTAAAATGAAGCAGCTTGATAACTTATTTCTGGAAATGCATGCACTGGGGTAAACTGATGGGGTTTCCACTTCTGAAGTATATTAATTTCTAGACTTATGAGAAGGTAATGAAACAGTTATTCATCACTGGAATTCTTTCATTTTCATATTCCATCATGCTCTCCTTTTGAAAAATGCATAAGCACAAACACACACACACACACACAGCTGTAAGAGTAATGCTTGGGATCGGAGCACAGGGTCAGCTATTTATCTGACTCCCCTGGGGGGGGGGGGGAGATCTTGCTCAAGAACCCAGGGGAAATGAGACTGTTTTGCTGAGGACTGGATTTAAACCAGCGCCGTCCAAGTGAAGACAGAAAGTCCTACCCCACTGGGCCAGGCACTGCCCACCACGGTGACTGGCTGTGTCCACAATCAGGCTGGTAATACAATAATAGATACTGTATTGATCTCTGTGGGGAAATTCTCTCTCTTCCCGCCCCAGCTTGCTCTTTGTAGATGAGAGCAAGCTGTCCATGGCAGTACCCAGGGAGCTGGGGGTTAAGGGCCTTGCTCAAGGACCCACAGATTTGCCAAGGCCAGGCTTGAATGTGCCAAGGCTGGTGACCTCCTGCTCACAATCGCAGAGGCTTAGCCCATTGAGCCACATGCTGTACACTCAAATACAGGCAAACCTGTGAGTCTCGGTGCAGGTCAGACGTGAAGACAGGAAGTCCCAACACAGAGACTCACCCCCTGACAAGGAGAAGCAGCATGACGTAGGGTCACATGTGTCAGAAGATGCTCACAAACTGACATACAGTTCTCTCCCTTTCTCCTTGATAGATAGCATCAGCACTGTGGTGGTACTACATCTCCAAAGGTGTGGAGTACCTGGACACAGTCTTCTTCATCCTGCGCAAGAAATTCAACCAAGTCAGCTTTCTGCACGTGTACCATCACTGTACCATGTTCCTGCTCTGGTGGATCGGCATCAAGTGGGTGGCAGGGGGGCAGTGTGAGTACCGTCGCATCTCCCTGAGGTACAGGAGGAATACTGATCTAGTCCAGACTCTACCCCCCCCGTAGCCTGCTCACAGACTCTACCCCCCCCGTAGCCTGCTCAGTCTCCACCCCCCCGTAGCCTTCTCACAGACTCGTGTTTCCTCCCACAGCTCTCTTCGGGGCACACATTAACGCAGCCATTCACGTCCTCATGTACTTGTACTATGGCCTGGCTGCTTTTGGACCCAAGATCCAGAAGTTCCTGTGGTGGAAGAAGTACCTGACCATCATCCAGATGGTAAATGTACAGGCGTCACCTCTGTGCTGATACTGTTCAGTCGCTACTTTATCAAGAAAACACATTTTCATTCTCTTTTACTAGGAGAGTATGGATTTTTGAAGTAAATATACTATTGTGAAGAATGGGATGAATATCTGTAGATTTCATTTTAAAATTTCAGTATTTAAATGTGTCTGACAGCCTGGTTTGGTTTTTGAGCAAATGAAATGAGACTTTAGCAGATGTCGTCCATGAGAAATCATTAGTGCCCCCTGATGTCCCTACAGATCCAGTTCCACGTTACGATCGGACATGCTGCCCATTCCCTCTATATCGGCTGCAACTTCCCGCACTGGATGCACTGGGCCCTGATCGGTTACGCCATCACCTTCATCATCCTCTTCGCTAACTTCTATTATCAAACATACAGGCGGCACCAGCCTTGTAGGGACGTCTCCCCCAGTGGCACCAAGGCCGTCGCCAATGGTGTCTCTATGACAAGCAGCAGGCTGCACAAGATGGAGGTGATGAAGAATGGGAGGAAGCTGAAGAAAGGGAAACCAAAGCATGAGTGAAATGAGTAGGATTGGACAGGCCTGGTTGTGGAGACCAGATGGATGGTAGCTTTGTGAGAAGAGAGGATGTGGACGAATGTGGTAAGGGGCCCCACCTCTGCTGGCCTTACATAAATGTAACTTTTTGTGGATGAGGGATTAGTATTGTCTTGGGGGAACGTACTCCTAACACCAGTGTCATACAAACAATACAAGGCTCTTCCTGATGAGGGGTCCTCCCTCTTCATGGTAGCATAAGGCCTGAGTCCAGGAGATGTTCAGCAGAGTTGGGGAATGACCACTGCGTTCCTCGGCCTCTTTTCCATACCTCCACAACCCTCTGGGCTCGGATCTTCTCTCAGGCTTTTACATATTTGGATCTCATGAATCAGTGGGTGATGGTTTCAAGGGGTCTTACCTTAATGGTCATGTGGGAATCGGCACACTGGTCAGGCACGTGCTTCACAGCTCAGGTGTGCCGTGGTTAGAAAGGTTAAGCAGTATCATCTCGCTACAGCCCAAAACTATTTAAGTGTGACACTCTTTGGCCTCTGGCAAGCAAGGTTATGTCAGTTAACCGCATCAAATTTATGAATAAATAGTGTGATTATGTTGATCTGCAACCTCCTTCTAACCCTATGCTTTTCAGGTTTTGCATTCAGTTAATGTCATGAACTCTAGCCAACATACATCAGCTGTATGTTTAAATATTTTAGATATTCTGGATGATCATTAAATGGAACAACAGCTAATTGCCCCACAGTTGAAGTAAAGAATCTCTTTACTACTAATATCCTTCTTCTTGCAAATTGTCAACAAATGCAATACAGTGGAACCCATGACATATATTTTATGCTGCGGATTCAGTAAAAACACCGAAATGCAAAATACTGTTATCGATTCTCATTGCTTGCACGCTGTAAGTGGGTCAGAGACGTAAGAAGCAGAGTGTAAGATTGAGCCACACTGTGCTGGAGCCCCTAACCCCAGAGGTCACAGTGTCACCCAGCCACACATATATCATCGACCATTTCGGTACAGGTCTTGCATGGTTAGCCGTGTTAGACTGGGGTTCAGGTTAATCACACTGCTACTATGCTAAACCATTTTTAGGGAGTGTCTGACATGACTACAACAGCTAGGAACCCTATCTTTAGTGGCTGCCCCCAGATCTCCTTATCCATCTTTGCCCTTGGACACCTAACCTTCCCATTTAACATGCTTTTCTGCTTTGAGAAAGAGAGAGAGGGGTTCGACAGTTAAGGGCCATTTTCAAAGACTGAACCGTGAAATCACACTACTGACCGTGGGATTTAAACCAACAACTTTCCGATCACAAGCACAGTGTCCTAACCTGCTGAGCCACACACTGCCCTACAAATAGATTTTCCCTGAGCTCAGTACCAAATTGGCTTTCTGTCTAAGAACGTTTATGCTCACGTCACCAGCAGTTTACCTGGGTATTCAGGTCACCAAATAGGAGAGCGTCTTGTAATCTTTGATCCTATTCCACATACAAAGTCTTGCCCTGTGAAATGCAGGGTCACTGAGGTGAAGATCCTGTGACAGCTGTCAGTTTTCAGAGTCTACAGCTCCAGGCTGTACCCACCTTTACAGCAAACTTTCTAGGGATGAAACAGTAATTCCTTTGCATTCTGTATCTTTCGAACTTCCCATATCTCTCTTGTAAATGTTTAACCTTGTGTTCGCACCCCAAGCTTTCAAATGAGAATAAGATGGGATGTGTGAAAAGACTTCCAGTGTATCTGTACTTATACTTGAACAAATAAAGGATAATTTCTTGTCAAACACAACCTGTCTCACTAACACGCGTTGGCGGGGGGGGGGGGGGCGGCGGGGGGGGGGGGTTTATGTTGTCTAGGCGGCGGCTTGATGTGGGACG
>JAODJX010000041.1:17256953-17268169 GCA_026776945.1 Isichthys henryi
ATTAGTGAAGTTCTCCCCAAGCGAGCTTGATGGGCCGAATGGCCTCCTCTCGTTTGTATAGTTCTTATGTTCTTAACTTATTTATTCCTCTTTTATAAAACCTTCTGCTAATTAGCAGAAGTGAATTTCTGGTCCAGAGAGTAAAAGTCCAGAGCAAGATTGGGTTTCTGTCAAAAAGTTCAGGACTCTGTGACTGACTCTTTATACTCAATTGGTTGGTTGAAAAAAAATCTTGGTCTGGATTATTACTTTCTGGAGCTGAAATATCCCCCTCTGTTAATCAGGGATGTATAGGTTTATATATCGGTATCAGCTAATGTTTGCTGAAAATCAAGACATCGCCATTGGTCCAATGTGTCAATATCAGTTGATGTTACAGGACAACATTTAGAATTTAGCCAATACTCAAAATTAACAGCAAGGATAGACAGTTATCGATATTCGTAATATTATGTAAAAATAGATTGATTATCAATATGAATCACCACTTACTACCGAGTGACACAAGGCTAGTAAAAAATAAACACCAGTCTGCCTGTATCAAACACACAATGTGCCGTGTAGAACCGTGTTGTCACAAATGCCCAAATTGTCGTGTCACCTGAAATATACGGGGAATATCTCTGGCATCCGCACGGTACACATCTGTTTGGGTCACTGGCCGCACATGGAACAATTTACTGTAGAGTTAAAAAAAAGGGGCAGTTAGAACAGTAAATGTACCAAATTAGTCAGCAGTCACCAGACACAATGGGAGCTAGATCATTTTTGCTGTTCCTTACATAGAAATATATCAGTCACCAGGTCCAGACCATGGGGCTGTTATTGTAGCAAAATTATTTGCAAATGTGTATGCAGAGTTGTGTGACTGTATCTCAAAGACTGTAAATGCGTACTGAAATTTGCAAATGTGTACAGGAATCTGTAAATTTGTATTCAGAATCCGTGTACGTACTGAGATTTGTATATGTGCAGACAAACCTGTAAATGCACGCATAGTTCTGTGAATGCGTACAAGGGTATTAATGGATAAAAAGTCTAAGTATTTTGCTGCAAATACAGACATGTCATGAGTTACAACTCCTGGCTGTCTCTTAACATGTGATTTTTGCTACACTTCTGCCGTGGCAGATCTGCAAATGCATGAGAAGATTTGTCCATGTGTGGAGGCTTTGAGGGCTTAGGGCTTAACACTGTCCCACTCCCAAGTTTTTGAGGGCTTATGTGTGGAATGTCATCAGCGTATAAACCGTGAGACAGAGTCTCTCTCGACACAGATTTTTTCCCCTCTGTACCCCTTACCCCACTGGGCCACACCAAATGATTACACCTTAAGAGCCCATCTATAACTGATTTTACAAATATCCAAAAAAACATAGCAGCTTATAGTCATAACTCTATGATCTCATGTCCCCGGCATAAGACAGACATACTCTATGTCCAGAATCATCCAGGGGTTGGACTTTTCTTTGTCCTGCTCACTGTCGTAGAACAGAATCTTCTTACTGCTTACTACCACATACTGCAGAAGCGACATGAAAAACACATTAGTTAATAGTCAAGCTCATCCAGCCCCAGAAGCACCACAGCACTTAAAGGTTAGTGTAGTCAGTGTGTATAAATTGCCCCTGGTGTGTAAATGTGCATGTATCCGTGCCCTACGTTGTGCTTCCTGGGACAGGCTCCAGGGCCAGCATCACGCTGTACTGGATAACCAGCATGGAGGATGGACGGGCAGGTTTGGGCTTTTCATGCCACATGACACGAAGATCTAGGCTCTGGTTTGGGATTCTGGCCCGGTCCGTAGAAGCGGACCAGCACACTGATTATTTCATACCTTCCTCTCCCATCCGAAGCGCTTGATGTGGTTCTTCAGCGGAAGAGAGAGCCATCCTTCTAGGCGGGTCTCTCCTGGGGAACAGGGACAAGGGGGAAGACGGGAAGAAGGGGTGAGATTCCCATTTAATCTGATCGCACATTCCAGTTAAACTCAACACCGTACAAAAAGTGTTAGTGGTTGAGGACAGGGATGTCAAACTGCAGTCCTGGGGGGCCAGAGCCCTGTGTACCTTAGTTCTTTGCCTGTTCCACCATAAATGATTCAGCTCAAGAGCGACGTGGTAATTAGCACAAGGAGTTGAATCAGATGAGTTAAATGAGGGTGAAACAAAAACTGTGTAGGGTTTCGGCCCCCCAGGACTGGAGTTTGAGACCCCTGGTTTAAGATAAACTTAACATATAATTGTAATACAAAGTAAAACAAATTTGTTTAGGGTGTAATGTCACAATATCGATTTTCAGGGTTTTTTTTCTTTGCAGGAAATTTCTAAACTGGCACCAATTCACAGCAAAGTCAATATGCAAGTCTAAACATACATGGCACAAGCGGTTAGGCCAGTTTAGAGCAGTGTTTCCCAATCCAGTCCTTGGGAGCCCACAGTCAGTCCATGTTTTCGTTCTCTCCGAGCTCCCTGCCAGACAGTCCATGTGCTCCTTCCCAGCTCCCGGGAAAAGCAAAAACATGGACTGTGTGCAGGATCCCCGAGGATCGGACTGATTTTGAACAAAAGCCATCACCCTCACGGGCAGGAACAGCACACGGGCAGGAACAGCACACGGGCAGGAACAGCACACGGGCAGGAACAGCACACGGGCATCACTCTGAGTTAGATGTGGTGGCTCAGAGTGGCCATGCAGATCACCTGCACTGGCAGGCTCCGACTGCTTGTACTCCAGGGCCCGAGGAGGCCTGTCAGCTTCCTCCTCCTCCTCCTCCTCCTCCTCACCTTCAGAGCAGGAAAGTATCCGAGCTCTGAGGCATGGTCTGGTGTCAATGCAGACAGACTTAGAGCTACGCTGGTACGTGTAGCACATGGACTCAGAGGTTTGAGAGTGAGTGATGCGCACTGGGGCGCAGGAAAAGGCGGGGGAAATAAAAAGAGAAAGAGTGACAGAAAGATGAGTAGAAAAGGTGAATTAACTGGAGTACACTGAGTGGATGGTGAGTCAGCTGGGTGGATTCACTCAAGAGAGGGAAAGATCGCTATTAGCTCTTAGACAGTGATGCTTTACATTTTATGCTATTATTCCTGCTATCTGGACCTTGCAGCCCCAGCAGATATACAGTGCAGGAAGAGAGGTGCAAGTAGGAACTAGGCTTGGAATGGAATCAAGGTCACGCGTCACCCTGAAGAGACACCGGTCTACCTGGATATGCGTCGTCAGATTCCAGGTCGGGTCCACTGCTCACGCTCATGGAGTCCAGCGAATGAACACTGAGCGTGGAGATCTGACAGCGTAGCTGCTCAATGTCGCTGTCCTTACTGTCCACAGCCATCTGCAGCTCCAGCCGCAGCTGGCTCTCGTCTGCAATCACCTGGCGATCAAAACACCATGTGGGCCAACACTCAATGAAGCTCATACACTGCAACAATCCGACTGAATCACTCTGTGTGACACGATTGTTATCTTTCTAACTGAAGATACATGGTGTGCAGTGAGCATGGCAGGAAGTGCATGGATGCTTCACTGACTGCTTGCATGTCGTTGATCTCCTTCTGGTACTTGATGATGGCGTCGTTGAGCTTCTCGCGCTCTGTCCTTAGCGCCTGCTGCAGCTTCCTGTTGTCCTTCTCTATCCGGCGTATGTCCATGTCATTGATTCGCTGGCCACTCTGCACCTCCTTCCGGTTCATTATTTCTGCCAGCTTGTTCACCGCCTGAAACAGATGAAATGGTCAGCGAGGAGTCCAGCATTCTCCAGTGACGTCCCTATTTTTACACTTTCTTCTCCTCTGTAGGATTCCATCGAGCTGCTCATCATCTCAGCCTGATAAACACCACACTGGCCTTCACTTGGGAGGATCTAGCATTACAACTGCATAGATACTTTGTGTGGCTCACCTGGGTCTTGAGGGTCCTCTCTGACTGTAGCTGCTTCTCATAAACAATCTTCACTGCACTGAACTTGCGCTCTCCTTCCCTGGCCATCTGAAGCTCTGTGTGAGTGTGAAGGAGGAACCAAGCCAAAATTACAATACTAAGCAGTAATAAAACCTTCATAGCTCCCAGAATGACCAGAATAAACTCTAAGAATGAGAATAAAATGTGCTAAAAATCCATAGCATGCAATCCGAATATTCAAAGGACTGCAATGAAGCATAGGATGCAACACTGATATCCAGAAAGGTGGCAGTGACACTTACGCTCTTGAGTTTCCTTCAGTTTATCATTGAGCTCCTCCTTTTCATTGGCCAGCTTCGCCACATCATTTGTCAGCATGCGATTCGCTTCCTCCAGCTACAAAAAGGCTGAACCTCAGTCACATCCCACATCTACCGGATGAGCGCCGATCCCACGAAATCCCAGGCAGTCCGTGACGTTTCACATACAAACCTCATTCTACTCAAGGTCTGTTTCCAAACCACAAGTTTTCATTTTTCTCCAATGCAAATGTGCCATTTAAAAATGTACATATAAAGCCTATAAAGCACCATTTCTCTTTCTTATCTGAAATTTTTGATCTTAACACTGTGAGCTCCGGTTGAAAAAGGGCTGTTACATGTAGATTTCCTGTTGTACTACAGACATCATGAGCAGACAAGATAGCAATGTAACCCACCCTTGGACACACAGGATAACAATGTAACCCACCCTAGGACACACAGGATAACAATGTAACCCACCCTTGGACACACAGGATAACAATGTAACCCACCCTTGGACACACAGGATAACAATGTAACCCACCCTAGGACACACAGGATTGCTCCCGTTCTTGGCGGCCCTTGCCACAGACTAACCCAAATCCCTTTGGAGGACAAACATTGCTTCTGCAGTGGGGCAGGACCCTTTTAGCACATCTGAGGTTCTTCTATTCGCATTGAAATTGCTATAAGCTGTTGATCAGATGTTCGGGGTTGAATCCAAACCCTGGTTCAGCTCACCGAGTTAATAGTTGCTTCTTTAGCTGCCAGTTCTTGCTTGTGTCGAGTCATCATCTCCTTGATCTCCAGCTCTTTGATGATCTTCTCCTTCTCCAGGTCTGAGTATTGCTCTTCTGCGATGGAACGTGCTAGATGCTCAGAGTCAACCTTTGTCAGGGTAATCTCCAGTTCAGCTGCCAGTGAATCCCTGAAAGAGGGTTGATGGGTAAATTGGGGCAGCTGTTTCTACGCATCACACACATGTGAGGTGCCTAACACTGAAGAATAGGCAGTATGTTCACCTCTCTTCCTGAAGCTCCAGCAGGTTCTCTTGTGCATCCTTGTGGAACTTGATCTTCTCTTCAAGCTCCTCTTTCAGCTCATGCACCTGGGTCTTATACAGGGTCTGGGTAACACAGATGTCAGCACCTTTCTGAATATCACCTTCAGAAAATATTACATCTGAATTGTTTTGTTAAAATGCAACTTCACAGGAAAATGTGTGTGGTTAGACGGAGGGTCTATAGGTTACCGTGAAATACTGCTCAGATTCCACCTGCTCCTGCAGGTCCTTCATTTGCATTTCGACGGTCTGTCGCTCCCTGAAAATACAGGGACCAGGTCAGTCAGACCATGATCCGACATCTTGCAGTGCCCACTATGGCCAACACGATGACACTCACTCTTGCAGCTCCTGGATCATCTTCTCCAAATTTTGCTTCACATCCAGCATATGGTTCAACTCCTGCTTCAACTGCTTCTGTGACGTACACAAAGCGTTGACCTCCTGCTCCTGGGCCTTCAGGTCCTCCTGCATCTGGCAGAACTTCCGAGACTCCTGTTCTGCTTGCAGTTTCAGGTTTTTCAGCTGGAGGGATGTAAACAGGGATCTAATGAATTGGAGAAACTGGACTTTCCATGGGACAACCTCAGACACCTCTGTCCATGAGCTGCTCTATGCCCATAGCCCCCGCAGCACCTCTTCACTGAGCTCCTCCTTCTGTCTGCCCAGGTCCTCCAGCCTCTGCTGAACCTGTCTGTAATCACAGTCCAGCATCGAGTTTTGCTTCTCCATAGCCAACAGCTTTCTCTCCACCTGCTGCTTTTCTCCCTGTTCCTCCTCGAGTTTCCGCTCCATCTCTGGTGAGAAAAACAGAGGGGTGTAGTGTTATGATCCATGATCGTCATCATCAACAGTTATGGATGACTGCTTAAAAGACATCTGCTAAAAACAACAGGATGTAGGTGGTGTTGGGGCAGGGGGTGCTGAGGAAAATCACAGTTTGTGGCAGGGTGTCACACAGAAGCCCTCAATTAATTTGGAGGGTCCCTAAAAAGAAAAAAAAAAATCCCTGCTCAGTCAAAACTCTGTCACGCATCCTACAGGATCCCCCCCATCTCCATAGGCTTGATGATCTCCATACAGGTACTGCAGCGGAGAGCCTGAGCTGATCAGCTGGGAGAAGGCGTCCAGTACAATCTGTCCCTTCAACTTCAAACCACCCCCCTCTTTGGAAGACCTTCTGCATACCCCCAGTACCCATATGAGCACAGAACATATAACACACAAACCTTTAAAAAAAAACCTCCCAGACCGCATGTGAAAGACCTTCCTGACCCTCTTCAGTTTGCTTAACAGACCTAAGCTGGGAAGATACCAAGAAGACTCTACTCCAGTACATTTAACACCATCCAGCCTATCTACTGGGTGAGAAGATTAGAAGGATGAAGGTGTGCAACACCTTGACTGCCTAGATGATAGCATCTGCTTCAGCATATATGATACAGGAAAGACACGGTTCCTCTCCACTCTCTGAACCACCAGACATCCAATACAACTCGGGTTTATGCCACCACCAAACTGATGCAGTGAGTGGAGAGAGGAGGAACATGGGAGTCTGGAACAGATCTTCATAGGATGGTGGTGGAAGAACCACCTATAGGTTTTCAAGTAGACTAAGGAATCACTGGAGGACTTCAGGCAAACTTGGGAACTATCCAAGGCGAGACCTTGGAGTCTACCTCAACACAAGACTGAATTGGAACATCAAAATTGATAGTCTATACAGGAAGTGCTCTACTTGGTGAAACCCACTATCACTAATGAGCCAAATAGAGTCCCTAGATACAATGCCAGTGCATCACACAGTGCACGCTCATAGAGACACCACTTAACCCCATCACACCTCCACACTGCACCCTCCAGAGCACGTGATTGGCTCACCCTTCATGGCCTCACACTTAGCCTCCTCCACAGACTCAAACATCTTGTCGTTGTCAGCCAGTCGCGCCCGTGTAGCTTTGTGCTCAGCCTGTTCCTTTTCTAGAAGCTGTTGCAGGCCCTTCATCTTGTAAGTTACCTCAATTTCCTGGCTGCTTTTCTCCTGGGGACACAGAAACATATTTGATTATACTTTAATTGCCATAGAAAGCAGGTCCTCCACACCGGAAAGGGACAGGCCAAGAAACAAGATGGAGTGGAACAGCAAAGGGCCGTCTTACCCTCTCCAGGTCGGCCAGCTTCTCCTGCAGCAGCCTTTTATCTACCTGCATCTGGGCCGAGCTGCTTTTCATCAGCTTAGCATCTTCTTCATGACCAGAGATGCGCTCTAAGGAAAGGCAGCTAGTCATTGATGATATAAGGATGAATAGAACTTCCCAGCAAGAAGCAAGACCAGCTAGATGTCAAAGTAACTTAATATTTCCATTATAGGAAACAGACATTTTGAGATAATAGTCTCAATCTCGATCTCACATACCACACCACTGAAAAGACCAAATCAGACACCACATCAATGGATGGATATGAATACACTAAATAGTCTTACTGAATTTTTAACCTTTCATTTATATGAAGTCTAAAATCAAGATGAACTGTGTCAGACTTTACCTTTAATACGGTCTAATTTAATAAGGTGTGGTGATAAGTAACGATGTTTAAGTTAAAGGAGGAAAAAACATTTTAAGAAAAAGTAATAAAAAAAAAAAACTCAGATGTGTGCAAACCCTTTAGCAAGACACCCGTTTAACTTTCACCAAGCACCTTTTGTTGCAATTCTAGCTGTACATTAGGATAGATCTATACCAGAGCTTTCTGTTCTATCCCACTCTGTTCTGCAAAAAAAGCACATCGTGAGGGGGTGTCTCTGGGCCAGTCCATAGCACATCGTGAGGGGGTGTCTCTGGGCCAGTCCATAGCACATCGTGAGGGGGTGTCTCTGGGCCAGTCCATAGCAAATCGTGAGGGGGTGTCTCTGGGCCAGTCCATAGCACATCGTGAGGGGGTGTCTCTGGGCCAGTCCATAGCACATTGTGAGGATGCATGAGTGCTTTAGATAACTGTCATATTGAAAAGTCGAATTCTTCTTCAGAGGATCTCATTTTAGCCTTCTGGCAGAGGTTTCTGATTTTCCTTTTTTGATATTTGAAGCTGTTCATTGCCCCCTCCACCAGAGCAAAGCCCAGGCTGTGCTACACAGATGCAATCCCACATCACGAAGGTGTCATCATCGTACTGCACAGCAGCCACTGTGTTCTCGGTGGAGTCCCACCTGGATCTCATCAGACCATATGGATTTTCTCACATAGGTCTTGGGAGACTGAATTTTATGAGACTGAATGTTTATTTTTGCCCCCTTACTCTTACCTCATAGCTCAAACCACAGAATATGAAAAATGACTATAACATGCAAGGAACAGTCAGTTACTGCCAAATTCCTGCGAGTGTTTGAAATCTGTGCTGGTTCCATTGCAGCCTCTAAGGTTTCTCCTCCTCTGATCATCAGTTTTGGAGGGACATCCTGATGGTGCCACGTTTCCTTTACTTCTTAATGATGTTATGTGAAGTGTTCAATGATATATGCAATGTTTTTTAAAATACTTCTGTATCTCTCTGCCTTTCAGCAATAAGAACCTGCAGATGGTCAGCTGCTTGTGAACCGTGATCAACACCACCCTACAATTCCTTTTTTACTTAATAATATATATTATGTATTATTAATATTATAATATATTAATAAAAGTGAAAAAAAGACTCGCACAATCTCAATTTTTGTCTTGACATTGAAATTTCAATCTGGTTGTGGAGACTTTTAGAAAAGGCACTCAACTGACTCCATTATGGAAAGACAACACAGATAATCTGGGTAAAGATTACAGGGGGAAAAAAAACCCAACAAACTGTCGAGATCATTTTAGCACCCTGCCTGAATGACCAAACAGTGCGGATTGGAGATCATCTTTATGGCCCACAGGAAGGCTCACATACCTTTTAGATCAGAAATCATCTGGTTGCCCTGGCTACAGGCCTTCCTCTCTGCCTCTAGGGTGTCCCGCACATTGATCACGTCCTTCTCTAATTCAAGCTTGGTAGTTTCCAGCATGCTGATTTTGTTCTGCATCTCCTTTAGCGTTGTTTCCATCTGCTGGACCTGCTTGGTTGTATCTGCCTGAATCTTCTTCAGGCGTGAAGATTCATCTGCAGCTGTCCTCAGCGCTGTGTTAGCCGTGTCCAGCTGTACGAGGAAGCAGCCAGCGTCAGCCATAAAAAACACAGACAAGTAGAAACTGCAGGTGACACGTGTCAGCTGATGACAAAATGGAGTCTAAACCTTTGGTATAAGGTTGGGGCATGGTCACATTAAATAAGGTCTCTGCTACAAATATGCACACAGCCACTAAGAACAAAAGACAACAAATCTGCAGTAAGCATTCATGCACAATGGCAGATGGACTCTGCCAAGACAGCTAACCAAGGCAGCAGACTCTAGCAAGAGACCACAGAGAGGCTAAACGAGGCAGACAGGGGCAGCATGACCCAGGAGGAGACCACTGAGAGGCTAACCGAGGCAGAGAGAGGCAGCATGACCCAGAGAATTGTTCTCTGCTTTTCCTCTCACAAAATTTAACAGAATTACCTGCTTCTGTAGCTGAATCACCTTCTCTTCAGAGACCTGAACATCCTGGCTCTTCCTTTTCATGTCGTCCAGTTGGTCTCGCAGGGTCCTCACTGGCAGGGACAAAAACCCTCCCCATTAAAAATCAGGGAACCGACAACATAACAGCAATGAGACTGGTGGATGGGGCTGTGTGTGTGTGTGTGTGTGTGTGTGTGTGTGTGGAGGAGTGCGTGGGATGCTGACATTCTTTTTCCAGAATCTGTTTCCTGTCAGCCTCATGGTCGGCTTTCCGCTGGATCTCCACAGTCTGGTGCTGCAGCAAGGCCTTATCTCTCTCTAACTGATGGAGAGCAGCTTCCATATTCCTCCTGCTGTTCATCTAGAGAGAGAAACAGAAAGTTGGTACACAAATTCAAGCACATTGGAGAAGGAATGATCTTCTACCGCTGTCCACACACCCAAAGGCAGACACACACAACTCACATTATAATACACACCTCTTCATCCATTTCTTTGGAGACCTTTTCAAGGCAAGCAACTGAATTCCTAAAAGTAAAAAAAGAAGTAATATTTATCAGAAACCTGCATAATTCATGTCTGAAGCCCCAGAGGGGGGAATAGAGTGGTATTAATCTGGATCCTTCTATCCTCCTACTTATGCTTTTCTTCCAGGTGTTCTTTAGCTTGCATGGCATTGTTAAGCTGCTCTTCCAAGTTCTCCAGCTTCCTCTGTAGATCATTGGACTGGGGACAGAGTGGAGATGTTTGAAATGTTTGCGTGTGGCCACTGACACTGTGGAACCGAATCCGACTGGCATCTGACAGGGTGGTTGTGCTGCTGTTTTACAACTGCGTGTAAATAATGCAATCATTACTCATTTAACTTATTTCATCACTCTTTCCACGTGTCATGCCTTTTAATTATACAGGGTTGTCATGTGCTCTCAGTCACTGCCGAGTTTGTCCCAAAATGAACCAATCAGACAGCAAACACAATAAGAACACTGAGGCCAGACGGAGATTGAACCACCTCTTGTTTGGATGACGCTGGATGTAAGTTGTCCACAGTAGTAGGAATCTTAGGAAGCCTGCAGAAGAGACCACATTTAAGAACCACACCAGCACATGCTATTTTGCTTAAATGGCCATTCGGAAAAACATATAAATATACTGCTGTCCCATCATATGTATCAATTACGTATCAGAATTGCCAGGAATAAGGGTGCTATAAAAACGTTAGCATCCATTAGCCGTAAGGGTTAGTTATAGGAAAGGGGTTAACATCGAGCGAACCAAAGCCAAGTGGCAGTGAATAAGTGCAGTGTAGTGAGACAAGGTGTCAATGTGTGGCTGTCTTTATGTGGCTCTCAGAGACCCCCCCCAATGCCCCTCC
>JAODJX010000041.1:17270613-17281801 GCA_026776945.1 Isichthys henryi
CCCTGGGCCCCCGGCCCCCGGGCCGCCGCCGCGGCTGCCGGCGGGTCCTCAAGTGGGCTCAAGTCTGGTTGATGGGCTGGAATATCTGAGTGTCTACTACATCCTGCCAATTTACGACAGGAGTGTTTCACAGGAGTCCCAGAAACTCATTTCTGTAAACAGTGACATCAAGTGACTTCAGGATCATAACCCTGTGGCAGTCTCCTCATTTCCTTAGAGAGGAGGACACCAGAGGTGCACAAGAACCCAAAACAAGCTATGCTGTGTACAGTTCTGATACCACAGTCCCAAACATGAAAATGCCGAAGACCAAAGAAACAGGAATTTACCTGTCTGTCAGGAAGGCACATATAAGACTTTTAGCGTCTTTAGAAATCTCCATGTCGTCAGGGAAGACGAGACAGTGCTTGTGATTCATGATTTTTCCATATGTTCCAACCAGAGATTCTGCGTAAAAGGGCGTCTCACCTGCATGGAGTGACCGTGAACATAACATTTTCACCATAGTTCCTGATTATGCAATAAAATGTTATTGTTATTGACAAATGCTGAGAATAATGACAGAGAGACCATTGATGTTGTTGGGGTTTGAACCAATGACTTCTGTCATTAATAAGTGAACTGGGGGTTAGCGATACCTGCAGCATCACCCTCAAAGGATGGTGCGTAGCTAGTGATCAAGTAGCATGACCAGACCCTCAAGGATTCACAAGATCGAAGGTGCAGGTAGAGCTCACTCACCAACCAGCATCTCGAAGAGGAACACGCCCACTGACCACCAGTCACACTCGCGGCCGTAACATCCATCTCTCTCCTGAGACATGAGCACCTCAGGGGAAATGTAGTCAGGGGTTCCAACTGCAGTACCACAGCGCACCATGCCAGCCTGCAGAAGTCAAGAATGTCTAAAAGAGTCAAGAATGTCTACAGAAGTCTGGCAGCTTCCAGTGGATGGATACTATGGAAATCTGCAAATCTCACAATTTCAATAACAAAAACTCCCTTCTACAAATAATGTTCCTACGCAACCTTTATACATTCACTCTGCTCTTGCTGTCACAACAATCTGTCCACAAGGGGGCACCATCATACAGTTCATCTATGGAGGTAGTGCCACAAGCTTCCAGCGTGCACAGTGATCCTTAATTATCCAACACTAATACTGCTGTCGTGCAACTCACGTCGTCCATTTTCAGACAGGTGCCAAAGTCGGCCAGTTTGAGGTGGCCAGTGCGATCCAGAAGCATGTTGTCGGGCTTGATGTCGCGGTGAATGAAGCCCATGGAATGGATGGCATCCAGAGCTAGAACCACCTCAGCCGTGTAGAACTGGGCCCATGTCTCAGGGATGTCATAGTTGCTGATGAGTGTCACCAGGTCTCCGCCCGGCATGTACTCCATCACCATGTAGAGGTAGCGGTCATCTTGGAATGCACAGCACAGCTACGAAAAACAAGGCAGCGCAGATAAAAATTTGCCATCGTGCTCGTTAAGACTTCCTCTGCCAGCCCCTGGAGGACGGGCTCCTCCCAATGTTCCTTCCTTCTAGGAAGTTTTTCCTTGCTACTGTCTCCTCTGGTTTGCTCACTGGGGGCTTTGGGTGGGGATAATGTAAAGTGCTTTGTGACCATGCAATGTTGTGAAAATGTGCTATACAAACAAAACTGAATTGAACTGAACTGAATGCAACGGATCAGCAGCGTGGCAACCAACCGGCAGCCTGCCTGTGCCTGACTCCGGCCAAACACCTGATAACATTTCGGCGCCGTCGCATTGGTGTGGAACAGCTAGTGTTCCAGCCCAACTTCCCACACGTATGCATTTAGATTTCAGTGAGATACGCCAGCTGACGCAGCCTCTTTGATGATGCAGACCTGAACGACCCAGGGGCTGTTGGAAAAAGCCATGATTTCACGCTCCTCCCAGAAGAAGGCAGAGTCTGAGCGCTTGATCATCTCAAATTTACTCAGTCGCTTCATGGCGTAGACCCTCTGAGAGATCTTGTGACGAACCTGTGCAGAGAAGTAGTGAATCAGGGCTAAACTCACACAAACCCCCTAGGCTGTTCCCAGACCTGTGCAGACCTGTCCCACTGTCTTATACAGCAGGATAATGATGTTTTTGTTTTTAACCAAGCGACACACAGCTGTGCTCCTTGTGGGGGGTGGAGGGGAGGGGCATTTCAGTTTAATGGGACTTAGTAGAGCATCCATATCATATATAAATCTCTAACTTCGCATGCATACCCCATAACTATGCCTGGGAAACCTGTAAACAAACGAAAGCACATGATAGCAGACTTCCTAGCATATGAATTATGGGATACTGCCAGATGATGGGAAGTTCTCACCAGCTGAACTTCTCCAAAGGCTCCCCTTCCAATGACTTTCACCCTTGCAAAGTCCTCCAGTTTCATCTGCAGTCCACGAATGTGCTCTATGACTTTCTCATCTGGACATTCGACCAACCAACCAAAACAAAGACAAAAATAAAACAAACCTTCTTGCAAACATAAGAAGGAACGATTGGAACAGACTTAACCTAAAAGAATGACCTCAAGGAGCAGCACACAATGACATTCTTTACCACTCCAGCGCAGTTCAAACTGGAATTCCAATCATACAAGGAAGTACTTACACCTATTCAAAAACGCATCCACATTTCTGTTCTTACGTAGGATAGGATAGTCCAAGTCTAACACCAAGGCATTCATGGAATCCTGTGAAGGCAGAAAGTCAGGTTTAGGCAAATGTTTTTTATCAATGAAATGTAATTCAGTGCGCATAGAAAGCAAGTTGATAAAGAAAACTATTGTAAAAAAATATATATATGTATTTTAACCTACAGCAATGTTGTGACAATATTTTCATTAAAACAAATCATTTGCACGGCAGAAATTAGTCATATCTCATTCTGAATAGAGTCTAAGCTCTTATCTTGCTGGCTTGCGTATCAGGCCCAACTGCGGAAAGCAGAGATGTACAAGATATCAGTTAATATATCAGTATTGGTCAAGGTTCATTAAAAATCTACGTTTCGGGACCAGCCCGATGTGTCAGTTCTGGGTGAAGGTGTCCGCCTATATTTAGACCTTAGTCGATATTCAAAGTTAGCAGCACCAGAGCTAAAGACATAATTTCTAAAATAATGGAGATGTTTGCATTGGATGTTCTGGCATTTTCTGTAGTGATGACATGGGATTTCATCACCCTATTCAGCACTTGGAACCTCACTACAATCTCCCAAGCCGGCTGTGCTTTGCTGACGGCTCACTGACTGTTAACGTGATGTGACTGCTACATACATTGACTAGATATTTATAAGTGATGTCACTCACACCAGTTTCACTAGAGTTATGGAGTGCAGAGAGGAGTTATCATTATTAGTAATAATAAACAAAAATATATCTGTTACCACTATTGGCCAAAATTTACACATTAGCGCACCAATACTAGAAAGCCAACCTCTGGTTAACTCTGCCTGTTCAGGCATTAAGGCAGTTGGGGGGCTTTTCGCAAACCACAGACCAAAGATAAACCTCAGAGAACCTTAGCCTTCACCCAAAGGATTACAGGACAGTGACTGGACTGGACGTTAAGCCGAAATAAAAGGGTCAGCCAGATCAATGCGAAACCAAGTCTCCCAATAAGGGAACAGCTGAGCAGCTGAGAGCATGTGACTGAGCAGGTCAGAGCAATTTCACAATTACACCCTGCGGATAGCTCTTAAAATGAAGCAATGACTCCAGAGACCGGCTGACCCTGCATTCTCAAAAATGTACATCACATTCAATAAAAGAATCTTCTAAATGAATGAAATGTATTGTAATAATAGTATACAGTGCCAGAAAGGTAGCCATGAATGAACCATGCACCCTTAGGGAGTCGCTCTGCCCTTATAAATAGGCATGAAAAAAGAGCCGAGCAGCTGTTTGCCTGTATCTACTGGCATCCTAATGCTCCATTAGTCAGCGTTTCATTACGTCTTAAAAAAAATTAATTAAAAGAGGATGCGAGCTCCTCACCTAAGCATGTGTGAGAGCAATCGGGCTACGTACAGGTCTGTGTTAGATCAGGGAGACCTAAACCAGCAGGCGACCGGCACAGCGCTCAGACACTCCCTTGGTTACCATGGTGAGGGTAACGATATTTCTGCCTTTACGACGGGTAAATGATTTTCACTTTCAGTACATTATTTAATACACTACATGAGATATCCAACATTTTATTATAAAATAGGCTTTGCGTTATTAATTTTGCCCAACTTTAGGCTAATGTAAGTGTTCTAAGCATGGTTAAGACAGACTGGGCCAGACTGTGATGTTTGTTGGGTTAGGTGTACTGTATCAAAATGCATTTTCACCTTAAGATAGGTTTATCGGAATGTAACCCCATGGTAACCTGGGGACAGGCTGTATATTTAAAAAGGATTAAAAGAGTGGTCGCTTGAGCACAATGTGGGGGTGGGGGGGGGCGCAACATCATCGCCTCGACTCAAGTCCAGCACCATGTATTCATATCTGCAAATACATTCTGACTCAGCTGAAAAACAGGCCACAGACACAAATATCACCTGTGGCAACAAAACAAACAGGAAAATGTGTTATTTAAGCACACTGGGCACCATCTGCGCCTCAGATGCTTTAAGATTTAAAAGACTAAATGGAGACAGAAGAGGCGCCTGGATTCATTACTTCTGCACTTTTCCTGAACCTGTTTTTCAGCAAATTACCCTGACAGTCAAGCAGCTTCAGAGATAATCAGGTAGTGGGGCAACGCTTCTTAAGCACAAACAAATGTCCTGTATGAACACACCCTTAAGGCAGGCAGCCGACATGCACCCACCCTGCACAACTTCACGCATCGTGGAATTCACTCTTAAGGAAACTTTCTTTTCCCTAGGAATTCTGTAGAATCAAACCTTTTTACAAGCGGGAACAGTGTCAGCCTGCGAAGACAGAAGACAGCCTGATTTTGTTGGGACGTTTCATTAATATAGACGTACATGTGAAACACCCACAAACCCGACTGATGCAGAGCTCCAGTGTGTGTAGCCAGCATCCAAATAGGCTTATTTGCAAATGTCCAACCCATCAAATCTATCAAAAGTTGCATTATACTTATTTCCTAGTGTAAGCTTTTCCTTTGCATATTTTACCATATAAGCGTACTGGTAAGATACTAAGCAACCATACCAAAAAATCACACAAATACCGTGTGAGTCTAAGGCTTATTCCTAAGATTCTTACAAGTCATTTATAAAACAAGAAAAACCACAAAAAATGAAAAACACCACATTTTGTAGGGAAATGTCAGGCATAGTACGTTGGTGCTTAGAGGAAGGCAAATTATGTAGGGAACTGGTCTCCTTTACCTTGGACATAAACAGCAGCCAGCATTCAACAAGTAGCAGAGTCACTTTGTTTATCTCACAGCCTTTTAACTTCCTCCATAGCAGCTGGGACCAGACCGCTTCTCAAATCTACACTGAATTCACTTCAAAACTCTGTCTAAAAAGGGCCAGTATAGGAAGAGAGCTGGTTTGAGATGCTATCAGACAGGACAATGAATGGGGGGAAGTTTATTATGGAAAGAAGAAAAAAAACAGCAAAACTAACCTCCACACAAAACATGTCAAGTCATTGTTCAGAAAAAGCCCTTCTAACAGTGAAGTTTAACAATAAATGTTGGCCATAAGCCCAGTTTACCAAATAAACTAATCTGCATGCTTAAATTATGGATATGCCTCTACATGGATATCTAGCTTAACACTAAAAAAGATAACAGTTAAGATAAACAAATTGGTTTCTGACAGGCCTGGAAAGGACATCGCATGATTACCAGGTTAGTGTTGCATGGTTAGATGACCAACACTGTAGGCAGTGTGAGCCATGCAGTCACTGTGCAAAAACACAGACAGTATCAGCCACTCTAACACCTGTGCGAGAGGCTTCTACGGTAACCCAGTGAGATCAGCCGCCAAGAATATAAAACTCACATCGCTGCAAAGGTACTGCAGACTGGCCGGCCAGTGAGGCACTGTTACTCACGCAGAAACAGCCTGCATCTTTAATGTGAGTTACACTGGAGTTTGACCCAGCAAGAAGGTTGTGACTTTTCAGTAATGGAGAGGGGGGGGGGGTGTTTTGGGTACATTTCAGGGTGAAGCAACTTAATGTATAGCAGAGTGTAACCATCATCTCAGCTGGTCCATCTCACTTCCCACTGAAGCATACCTCTACCTCCTTTCTGGTCAATATTTATCACAAACGAATAAACACATTCAGGAAGTCTGAGCCTGATCCACTGAAAGCCCTTCCACATTCCCAGAGTAAAAAAAATAAAAGTTTTATGCAATGGTTTTGCGTGATAAACATTCCATGTATCTCCACCTATGCACGAAGTCCATGCCTGTTCAGAGGCGCTGAACGACCGGGGAAAGCGCATGAAATGAAACGAGAAGGTAATGAGATCCTGTCCACCCGGCCGGATGGGCAGGCTTTTCCCACCTCGGTTATGTGCAGTTAAAAAGAAAAATGAATAAGATGAGCAGTTCCCCTTTCATTTCAGTTCTGTCGTCTTCCCCGAAATATCACTCTTTCGGGGGGGAAAAACCCTGGCAAAACACTTCCGCTGCGTGTTAAGACACTCAAGGAGCACATTAACTAGAATAAGTGCAAATGTAAAAGGTATTTCACTTATAAAGGTGCCATGCAATCTTAATCTCGCAAAGGCGTCAGTGGTTCTTTCGGTACCTGATACTTGCGTTTTAAAACGTGCCTGGGCTTTGAACACATACCAGTAAACTCTCCAGATTGACGGCGGACCTCGGGTCTCTGATCACCAGCGCCAGCCGCTCCAGCCGCCGCTCCAGCCGGCTGTCCAGCCCCTGCTCAGCCCCGCACGACATGGGCCCTGCCGTCTCTCTTCTTCCGTGGGCTTCTTCGGAAAGGAAGACCTGGACGGCTGCGTTAGAAGACGCTGCCCTCCCTGCGCTTGCCTCCCACTCCGGTTATAAAAAGGGAAGCGGCGTGCGTGGAGATACTGTCCTTTTCAAACTTTTGTTAAGATCCCGAAACAAACCTGTTTTTTTTTTCTCCACCGGCTCCTCTATTGTTAAATCTCCGCAATTTCTGTAATTACAGTCAATCAGTCGGGTTATTTTATAAAATATAAGTTGCGTTGTTACGCCGCTTTCAGCATCGCCTTCTTGAAATCGGGAAGGTGCAGCTTCTGCAGCGTTAATCCCAAACAGAGCTGAGTCAGGCGCACAGCTGTCTGCCTACCGGTGCGTCCGCAGAATTTGCTTTTGATGTGTAGTTTAGGTCCGTGTCCGTAGCGACTGATACCGGATCCCACACTAGAGGGCCCCCGAACTGCAGAAGCCCCCCCACTCACATGCCAATTCCTCTGGCCTTATCTCATCGCCAGTCTGGAGGGGCCGACATTTAGAGACTCGCCACACGACCTTTAAACCGCTCCGCCTTGTGTGTGTAAAGGTACAAGAATTTAATACGTTTAGAAAGATTAAAACATGTTTCTAAACATTTTATATTACCTAGGATCTCAATAAAATTAAAACAGAAAGTTGCAATAAGAAAGATAACGTGGCTATTATTCAGTGACCTATAGTGAGGTCGACAGGGAAAAGCATTACAGCAACCGTAATCTGTAATGAGTTACGTGACTTTCTCACGTGAAAACTGAATTTATTTGACTTGTTTTAAAAGCCTGTTTGATGAGTGCCACCTGGTGGCCACTATTATCTTACGTTGCCCTCCGGTTATGTAATACAATGCAGGAACCCTTTTCCAAAATGATCTTCCAGTTACTTGGTCGTTTCTAATGAAACCCACGAATTCCACACGCACATTGGAGGCTGGAATTACACCCCCAACCCTGGAGGTGTGAGACAACAGTGCTAACCACTCAGCAACCATACCGTTCCCATTTGATATATTTTCTGTAATAATTTCAATACACTCAGCATTGAAGTTAAAATTATTCCACAAAACTGAGAAATTGTCCGCAATGACAGATAACTTTACGGTGTTATTACTGCTGAGAAATCTGACTTCTTGAAATCTGACATGTCTTTTTATTGTAACAATTATTTGTTACATAATACCTATATTGAAGGAAATTAGACATACAATAAACAAGTAGAATGCACAAGGTTTACAAGAGTATTCATCTTACATCAAGCGGGATTAGCTAATTCCTTTGGCCTGTACTTCCATTCCTGTCTTTTGTCAAGCAAGAGACATGATGGAGGCTCATAGATCACAGGATCTTTTTGCAATATTGGTCAGTTTTGCTAAGGAAATAAAACATTAATTCAGAAGGATAGACACCAGGCACAAAATCATGTTTTGAAGGGCTAAAGTTTGTCATATTGCATGATGGTGATTTTGCTCTTGTATCCTCTGAAATTTCAACAGTTACAAACAGAAATGAGAGAAACTTTTGTTCACCCCCCTATCTCCTCCCCCAAGGCCACGGACTGATATCTGTACTTATTGCCGAAACTTGAGACTTTGCTCCAATTGCTATTTTACATTTCAGGCATGCATGGGCAGGCAAAGCGCTCAGACTCAGGGCAGCTTCAGGCCTGCTTCTGAAGCACCTGGAAGAAGGTCAGTGTTGGCCCCTGCCCTGCCCTGCCCTGCCCCGCCCCCTTCAGTTGGTCAGGTTCCCTGTGTGGCCAGCTGGGGTCGCTGCCCATCCCTTTCTGTGTTTTCCCTGAGTCGTTAGTGCTTTGTAGTCCCTAGTGTGTACATTCTGTTTCCGTGCTTGATGTCTGGCTTGATGTGTTACAGTAAGTGTGTGGCTCTACATGCACACCCCCATTTACTGTTGTGGGTCTGAGGCTGGCCAGCCTCAACCCCATTATAATTAACTTGCTATTTCTTACATTACCTATGTTAGTTATTATTTGGTTTATTTCTGTATAGTTCTTTCTTCTGCTTCCTCATGTAGTATGTTTAGTTTCCCTTGTTTTATTGTCCATTGGTGTTTCAACCTTTCTGTATCTGTCAGTTAACCTCACCCGCACCCCATTACCCTTAGGCTATTTGTAACAGCCCACACCTGCCCCTTGTTAGCCTCATTATCCATGTATATATGTGCCCCTCCTTGCCTTGTTTCCATAGTCGGTCATTGTGGTTGTTACTGTAGGTGTTACTTGCTAAGGTTGTTCCTGTATTGCTCCCTGCCTTACTTATTGTAATTTGCCTGCTCTGTTTTTGACCACTCATGGTCTATTTTGTTTCTTGTATTTTTTTTTTTTAAATAAACCTCTTTGTTTGTGAGCCACAGTGTGGATCATCTTACCCTGCGTCATACCCTGTCGCAACACAGATGTGGCTAAACAGAACATCCAGGCTATAGTAAACCATTCATAATAAAAAGTATTTCAGTGGGAGAACCCATGTAAATATGGCAGCTGGAATCTTTTGAAGGTAGCCTTTAGGACTTCTTTATACACCATAGTATAAAGTTAAAGTTCTATTTCTTTGCTTAGTTTTTCTTACCGATAAAAAAGCCTTTTGTAAGAATACCCGTCATTGTGTTGGAGTAATATAAAGTTGTTGATATACTGTCTTACTGGAGTGAACTGGCCATCGGGAAGCTCGGAAAATTTCCCGACTGGTCAGTCTAATGAAGGCCGGTGTTCTGCCGTCTTTTTTTCCTACCCGACGAAAACTGCTTCCAAGTGCAACAGCTCATGTGTAAATAAACACTACATAACTCATCTACAATGTCTGAAAATTTTTGCTACCCCTGCGTATTAATATGGCATAGTTTAAATGTTATTCATAGCTTGCCCATATTTGTGTTTATTACAAAAAGAAATCGAGGTGATTGTTAATGTATTCTTCGCATTTTTAGAGACTCTGAATTCTGTAAATACGGGACCGGATCATATTTGACCATTAAACTCGACAGTACACGAGTATTTGTTTTGCTTGTTGAGACTACTTTAAATTGTGATCTTTATTTTAATTACAATAATAAATATTAAACTTCAATAACAAATAACAAGATGTATGTTTCTGTTTTACCTAGAACTAAACTTATCCGTGTTCTGTTCAAAGCGGCTTCTGCTACATTTCAGACGAACGGAAAGTAAGATTGAATGGAAGGTGTCTCTTGTTCCATTACCAGGGATCCTGCAGGGGGCAGTAGTTACCAAGTCTGATGTAACGTTCAGACCAAAATTCATGTTCAATTCATACTTAAACATACGGGCATCTCTAACAAAGAAAAAATGAGGTCGACATGATGATAATAAATCTGCACGTAAATCTGGACCTGGGGATGGACGTAAGGAATGAAACACACGTAGCCTCGTGCTAGTTCTCGTTTACTCACTTTCCGTTATTGCATGTATGCCGAAGGCTGTCAGTGTTAAACTAAACTAAACGTTCAACTAATGGTTTTAGTCACACATATTTTCATTTGATTCTGGAAATAAAACTAAAATAAAAACTTGGGCAAGTAAAACTCACAACCGGTGTTCAAATAAGCAATAGTCTACGACAGTCCAGTTCCTATGAGATTTCCTGGAAAGAGTAATCCTATCCGCATGAGTTCCCATTCCTGTGTCACGTTTTGGTGACTTGATCATGTCACACGGACGTTAGCAAAACAATTCCAATTGCCTGCTAACTTTGTATTATAGATTGAGACAGTAAACATTCAATGCGTATTTTCTGCACTAGAGGTCAGTATCCCCGGATCCGCTCGCATTACTCAGCTGAAGACAGCGCTGCGGTTCCGGTTGTAAATGCCAGGATGTCTTGGAATGTTAATGATTTAAGATGTTACAACTAAATACTGAAAAGACAACGCGAAAATAAATCTGGTATTTGTATTTATGGAGGGTGGACAAAATGAACGGACACAACCATCCATCCTTCCGAAGTCACCTGTTCTAGAGACGCGAGAATCGTTGGGCAAACAGCCTGGCAGGTTGGGTGGGATGGTTCAGTTTTCAGTTCTGGGTGTTTTGCATTAGTATATTGTGTAGGTGTTTCCGTTATTATTATTATTGTTATTATTATTGAACTGATAAGCTAGATAGGGGCGGCATGGTGGTGCAGTGGCTGCAACTGTTGCCTCACACCTCTGGGACCTGGGTTCGAGTCTCCGCCTGGGTCACATGTGTGCGGAGTTTGCATGTTCTCC
>JAODJX010000041.1:17295016-17320521 GCA_026776945.1 Isichthys henryi
GCATCTTTAATTTAATCTTAATCATTTCCAATTTTATTTTTATCATTTTAATTTAACGATCTTAACATACCCCCCCCCCCCCCCCCCCCCCCCCCCCAAAAAAAAAAAAAAAGATTTGGCACCCACCACCCTCTTGAAATATTTTTTTAAATTCGACCACTGGCTATAAGATTTCTTGCATGTTAAGGGTTTGTGGAACAGGTCAGTCATGTCAGTCGAGACCTGCTTGTATAAAGTGTTCAGAGTGGGGTAGAAACATATGCATGAACTCTGCAAGGTGTGTGAAATATCTGCTTGAGTGACCTACCTGCCAGCCAGCACTCTGCAGGAGCCCAAAGAGGCATCTCCGGGTAACTCAGAAACACTCCCCTCAAAACATCGGACGCTACCTTTGAAGCCAGGCTCTGAAAACAGCTGCAGCTGGAGTGACCAATAGAATGAAATAGTACAAAAGGATTTAAATGGTCATTTGCAGTGTGATGGAGCATGATGTGAGAACATGATGTGAGAGCAGCAGGCAGTCACACTGCAGCTTTAACAGCCAGGGTACATACCTTAAATGGAGCAGTTTTACCCACATTATTCTAAAATGGAGAAAGAAAGGAAAAACATGAAAATATCGCTGAAGATGAGAAGAATAACTGTCCTCAGCTTCAGAGTCAGAGAAACCAGGAGTGATATACTGTCAGCGAGACACTTCATCAATTCCATAAATGTGATCATTTTAAGCTACTTTAATTAAATATAACGGATCAAGTGATTACTGGAAACACAGTGTGTGGTCTTTTCATTTTTTCAAGCAACTTTATTAGTTATTGTAGAGAAATTTGTGTTTTACTGAAACAGAGGTATTCTGCCGTTTCTTTGATGTAAACACGAGAAAATGCACGATGTTTACCTGGACCACAGGCTGTATAGATAGGATTTGTGTGCTCTGGGCTCCCCAGTCGTCTGGTTTTCCATAGAGACCCTTCTCAAGCACATACATGTCTCCAGAAAAACCTGGTTTCTCAAATGCCACCCAGCTTCAGAGATAACAAGGAGGGGGGGGGTGTCAATGTCTTGTCAAACACACCCAAGAGATAATCACTTACTTATAGGCTGGCAAATAAATGCTTCAGCTCAGTGATTATTTGCTTCCCACAAGGTTACCATCCCTGAGTTAGGGAGTTTCTACCCATTTAATGACTAGATACCAAGTGAGACTGAGAGTCAACAAAACTAAATGCTGAGATTAGAGAAGGCTGTGGGTGTGCTGTCATGTAAGATGCTGTCATGTAAGATGCTGTCATGTAAGATGCTGTCATGTAAAATGCTGTCATGTAAGATGCTGTCATGTAAGATGCTGTCATGTAAAATGCCGTCATGTAAGATGCCGTCATGTAAGATGCCGTCATGTAAGATGCCGTCATGTAAGATAACTTGGTGGCTAAACTAAGGAGAAATATAAAATGCAAAAGGAGGTCCCAGGGGGCGAAGTCTCCGAGCTCGTGATGGGAAGGACATATGTTCGTGAGCCCTTTTGCAAGGCCCTTAACCACCAACTCCAAGGGCGTTGCAGTAGATGACTGCTCTTTGCTGCCAAGCCTGCTCTCAGCTGTATGCGTGTCATGAAAGGCAAGATGGAGTAGGCAAAGAGAGGATTTCCCCCATGGGAATCAATAAAGTGTCATTATAATTTCAATAGAAAGTCAAGAATGCCCTGCTTTCATAAAGGTGAAAGAGTAACATCTGAGAAAGGCAATGACCCCCACTCAGCCACACCCTAACATCTGTGGCCCGGGACCCTGGGTGTGGGATAGGTCACATTTATTGGGAAAAGACCTGTTAAGGCAGTAGAGAAAAGGTTCATGTTCAGATCTGCTCATGTGGGCCCTGGCCACCCCGCAAAGCACCAGCTAAAACTGCATGTGCTTCACTGTAAAAAGGGGAAGGTCAACTTAAGCATGTCAATGTATTGCATTACCAGCAGAGAGTGTCCCTATACAACAGCTAATTCCACAGTCTCGCAAAAGGCATGTAATACATGAACAAGTCGTGAGAGAGCAAAACAAAGATGGTATAACAGAAGAGAAAGAAATGAAAGAGCTGCGAGCGAAGTCTTCAGGACAGCAATGAGTGCAGTGCGCACTTTCACCACAATCAGCACGATGTTCACTTACACGCCGCCAAGCACCTCCATGGACTCTGTCTTCACTCCATAACCCATTTCCTCAAGGTTGCTGATCGGCTCAAAAAGATCTGCACTGATTCCTTGATCACAGTCTGTCTCGCTGTACATCTTTACATATGGGGACAGAAAGTCCTGCAGTAGAAAACAAAATGTGTTTTACAAAAAGTAAATTTAATGCTGAGTTCCTATACTGATTTAGGAACAATTTCAAACAATAGAATTACACGTATTAACAACAGAGTTTTGGCAATGGTGTTTTATATGCATTGAATGGAATCAAGGTTCTTCCAAGAGGTTAGTAAACTAAGTAATTGCTTTGGGCCCCAGTGGCCAAGGGGAAGATGACAAATGACAACTAAGTTGATGAACTTTTGCTTAGGGTCCCAAGAAGGGTTGGCCGGCCCTGAATGGAATGTATAGCTAGTCACGGTTATTTTGAAGGTAATGACCTGTATTAAGACTGCTGCTAACTTACAGCTATCACAGGTCGCATCGAAAGGAGCTGCTCTCGAGTGCCTCCCCAGTCAGTCCAGTCCACATACTCTCCCTCTTCCAGGACGTGCTGTCTGCCCTCAAATCCAGGCTTCTCATAACCAACCCAGCTACAGGATAAACATGCCAGGGAAACGAGGGAAGCATAGATTGGAGAACCATTCTAAAGCTGTTACTTATATTCCAACACATTAAAGCATGGTACAGCACACGCATCAGAGCTGGCAGAGTGTTAATGGAGCACGGCTTACAGTCCTCCAAGAATTTTCACTGAGCCCACAGCTTGTATCTTGCTGCCTTTGGAGACTGAGCTCTTAGCCTTTCCATGAAGTTTTTTCCCTGCTTTCTCTCCAAAACTGAAAACATTCCCTTCCAGCTCCATGAAAGGTCCTTCAAAGCCTGCCTTCTCATACACCAGAGCCTGAGGGGGCACAGGAGAAACCGAGCGGTTGGTAAAAAACAGCCATAAAATCCATTTACCTGAGACTGCAGTGATAAAATATTGTTGCATCAAAATGATGGTCGCTTGTTTGATTAGATTTTATATATGCGGATACTAATTTGGTTTTAGAAAATTTTTGGCAGAGAGAGTCCTTTGCAATGCCGGTCTGCGACACACTTTAAAGAGAATTTTTGTGCATTCATTCAGCTCCCAGTAGGGAGTCACAGTGAGTGTAATGCTTTACCACAAGCAGCATCAGACACAAAACAGGGATACACCCTGAATGGGACGCCAGCCCATCGCAGGCTACATGCAAGCGCGCATTCACATAATACGGGCAACTTCTAGATGCCACATTCATTTAACTGCATATCATGTGACCCACACAAAACAAGGAGAACATGGAGACAAATAAAAACACTCTGAAATCAGTGTCTTATTATGCATATTACTCAAATTAGGTACATAAAACGTCATTATCCAAGGTAGATAGTTCAGGTCCAGGAAGTAAAAATCCAGACCAAGATTTTGTTTCAACCAACCAGGTGAGTCTCTCTGACTGTGATTCTTTATACTCAATTGGTTGGTTGAATCAAAATCTGGATTTTTACTTTTGGGACCTGAACTATCCACCTCTGATCATCATAGAATGCAAAATCCCACTACAATCTCACACTCAAATGATTTCCACCCTGACTGTATTTTCAAATATTTTAGGCCTTTTCTTAATGTTAATCAAGAGTTCAACCAACCTTCACTTCATTTGGGTTCTCAACCTTCAGTCCACCCTAGAATATGGAACAATAAAAGATTTAGCACCATATTAAATGAATTATTAGGGGTATTACAATTTAGTAATACTTTACTTTAACTACACGTTCATAATGCATTTATTATGCATACATAGAACATTCAGTGCATCTTCATAATGCATTCATAAGCAGCATGTATGTACTGTACACCATAACACCCTAACATGCCTTATCAGATTAAATGTACATTCATAATAAACATCACACAATTGTATACTAAATCTACTAAAGTATGTTAGGATGGTAAGGTATACTTATGAATATTCATTATGAAGCTGCAGTTATGTAAAACGTTACCTGTAATTCCTTACTAACAAGACTGTCAGACACCTGACTCTTATTTACTAAAATTTACAGGAAGATTAAAAGAAATATGTTTAACACATATTCATGAACACTAAAGTTTAGAAAACACAGCCTCTGATCTTCTTGCCAGAAAACATTTCATAATACGGAAAGTAGCTAGACTGGAAAAACAGCCTTTTGGTGGAGAAGTGATGTTTGGGAAAAGCGTGGTAACTTCATCAGAGTGGCCACAAACTCCGCTTATACTTCATATACATTATAAGACATTAAAATGAAGAGAGAACTAAAAGCTTCTACAGGAGGGAGTATGAAAGGCCGTCCTTAAGCCACCTAAGCGAGAGCCATTTAGTTTGGTTCCCAGATGGTGGAATGAGCTGCTGAACCTCTTTGTGTCATCAGATTCCTTCTCCACCTTCAAGAAACGCCTGCAAAGCCGTCTGTTCCAGGAATACCTCTTCTAGCCTGATACACTCCAATTTCCCTGAATGCTCTTAATGTTGCATACATTTTATTCGACCTATTTGTGAACAGCAGCCTGAAAAATGAACGCACCATTCGGAGGGGTCGCATGGAACCAACACAGGGTGCCGGGAAGCCCCAGGACTCGGAATTGGGGTACTGGCCCGGTTCCAGCACGGCCAGTTGGCCAGCATATCCTGGCTCACTGTAGACCAACCAGCTAGAAAGAGAGTTAGGCTTTGTAAGACGTTAACATGTATCGCCTGTGTCAAAAACAACAAATATGCTCCTCAGCTGTGTTACACAGATAATAACGAAAAAACAAATTGATGTATATATTAATCTTTATATTATAATTGACGGATATATTGACTGATGCCTTTTTTAATTGTACCCCCACTAGGAACAAGGCTGCCAGTCCATTATAAGTCACATACACAATCACACATTACGGCATATTAAGCCTACAGTAACTGCACGTTTGGCAACCCGTGTAATACGGAAAGATAATATGAACTTCACCATTACAAACAGACATGCATGCATGTACGGGCATGCACAAGCACACACACACACACACACACACACACACACAGTGGAGGTGGGATCAGGAGTCCTGAGCCACCGTGCCACCTCATAATTCTGACAGTTTGATCCAAAATAACATACTGTTACCTATTGGAAATTTTACTGTAGTACTTCATTAGTTATTGTATAACTTGCTATAGAGTACTGGATGAGTGTCTTTCAGCTGAATCCATGTCCTTCACTTCTACACTACCTGCTGCACTGAACAGTGCTTCATCTGGGTGTTGTTGTCTACTAAATTAAAATGCATAATCACAACAGGTTTGGCACCTGGAGACAATAATAAAAACGTTGTGTAACATGTGACTAAGTGAGCTGACATTCCAGGCAGAGGCAAACATAATAATACGACCGGAGGGAAACCACTCAGGCTGTGAGATGTATCTCTGAGTCACCCTCACCCTGTTGCATAGTCATTTTCTGATTTACATCAACAACAATCTTGCACTGTCATTCCACACAACAAGGACTAACATAATGCATCAGGGCTCGCCCATTTCTAAAATGCGTTCCAGAGTAACAAATAAATAAATAAAAAAACTGCCAACAAACATGTTGAAGTTGAACTGAAGTCTAATCTGTCACCTGAAAATTAGACTAAAGAGAGAAACATGCACTGCTGACAGCACTGTAGGTAATGATGTCTCTGGCAGTCATAAGTCCAATATAGTACGGTGCAAACTTACATGCCAGAATGAACTGTTATGGATGCTGTGCTTGGTTGAACCCTGAGAGCGTAGATATCAGGGGTGTTGTCAAAATAGGACGACAGCCTCCCTAAACCCGCAGGCTCTGTGAACAGGTCAATGTGTGCTGGCCTGTAATCCTGAAGAGCCGGAAAAACACAGTAAAACACTGCTGGCCTTCAGCTGATACAGGCTTGGCGATGAAATAGTCATGCTTAAAAGCCTCATTTGGTGACACTGAGAAGTGGACTGGTAGTACAATTCAGATGATGACACAGAAAATAAAAAGTGGACTGACAGTAAGTTTTATGCAAGAAAATGCCAAGCAAGGTCAAATGCAACGCCTGACATGGACTGGAGGGGTCTGATTACAAAAGTCAGGGGAAAGAAAAATAATTACATATAACCTGCAAATGATTAATCTCAGAACAGGGATGGGCAGAGAGAAACAAGAAGGAGATCTGGGTAGAAGTGGTCAGAGCTCACCCTGATAACCAACTGGATTGAACCAATGACAGGGGAGACTGGAGTCGACTGCAGGCATGGTGCATGGGATGCCCCTTCTTCGGCCCAAAGGTAAAGCAACTCAATAGGCTCCTCCTCCAGGGCAACTGAGCGCCCCCCAAAGCCAGGCTTCTCATATAACATCCAGCTACAAAACAGGGAACCTGGTGATTTCAGCAACAAAGAACCCAGCACTGAACCTTAAAAAAAATCACTAAAAATTACAAATTATGCTGATTCACTGAAAAGTGCTCATGAGGATATACTGAAATATCAAGAAAATGCGTAAGAGAATGTTCAGTGTGTCTGGCTGATAACAACAATCCTTCTGACTCACCATCCTCTGACCACTCTGACAGAAATGACTGATGACAGATTTAGTGATGAAGCATCCACCATGTCTCTAAAGATCTCAAATGATTTACCAGTGAAATGGGCTTTCTCATGAATGACAATCTGTGGAGACAGAAGAAGGAAATATCTGTGGATTTAACATCACTACATGTCATGCAACATTCTTGTGACTATCCTAAAGCATGCCTCAGACCAAAGCTTTGGACCAGAGGTGGAAAGTTCAGGTTCAGAAAGTACAAATCCAGACCAAGATTTTGTTTCAACCAACCAGTTGAGCACAAAGAGTGACGTTCACAAAGTACTCAGCTGGTTGGCTGAAACAAAATTTTGGTCTGGATTTGTACTTTCTGGACCTGAACTTTCCACATCTGCTTTTCACCTGTTTTCTCTTTATATGAAGCACTGGATTACAATGGTGGATATACAGCATGTGCACAGCACACATGCTCCGTTATTAGACATGTGGTATAACCCCAAAAAAGACCTACATACATTACCATCACCTTATCATGTCAACTAAAAGACCTGTGCACATTAACACCACAGTAGTATATACAGAAAAAGACCTGTGCACATTAACACCACAGTAGTATATACAGAAAAAGACCTGTGCACATTAACACCACAGTAGCATATACAGAAAAAGACCTGTGCACATTACCACCACAGTAGTATATACACAAAAAGGCCTGTGCACATTACCACCACAGTAGTATATACAGAAAAAGACCTGTGCACATTACCACCACAGTAGTATATACACAAAAATACATGTGCACATTACCACCACAGTAGTATATACACAAAAAGACCTGTGCACATTACCACCACAGTAGTATATACACAAAAAGGCCTGTGCACATTACCACCACAGTAGTACATACACAAAAAGACCTGTGCACATTACCACCACAGTAGTATATACACAAAAAGACCTGTGCACATTACCACCATAATAGTATACACAAAAAAGGAATGCACATTACCACCACCTTACCATGTCCACAAAAAGACCTGTGCACATTGCATTACTACGTCCACAAGAAGCCTACATAAACGGCAGGACATTAAGCTCACCCACTCGCCAGAGGTGAGCAATTTAGATGAAGGGAGAGCAAAAAAAAATTATCACTAGTCTACTGAATATCAGATAAAATAAATATCAGACTTTTTTTTTTTACTGAACTAGCTCAACTAGACCCCTCCCTGCATATACTACCACCTACCCAAAAGTGCACTTTTGACACCATCCAAAGTTCAAATGCTCATTCTGTATTTTATAAATCCATGTTACCTACCTTTCCGGGACGTTTGTGGAATTTGTCTACAACTGTCATCTGTAATAGAAAGTGAGCATTTTTTTCAGCGTATTGCTGAAAGCGAAACATGATGGGGTACTGTACAGTCATAACATTATCTTTGAGTTTAAATAATTAATCATTTAAAACAACCTGGCCATACAAAGCTTTTGTAAAAGCCTTAATGGCCTCACAGAAGCCATGGAGAGTCACCGTTACTGTGCAGTTCGGAGGTAGTATTCGGCACATGGAGGCCAGCAGTAAAATTTGGGTTTTTTCCATTGAGAACAAGAGGATCAACACCTATACTTAACTCACCCATACAGAGAGCAGCATTTTTTTATTCATACTAAAAATAAAACTTTGCTTCCAAATACAAAAGTAGTGCAATTTGTACAACAGACATTTATTTTCATATTCCGACAGCTCTGGACTTAAAGCCGGTAAGTAAATTATGTAAATAAACTGTATCTTAAACTTCTTTAGTGCGAATTACTAGTATATTTTTGACTGAGGTGTTTTTGCTATAAGGTATCTTGAAGGATCTGATTTACGTAAAATGTGACTTAAGGAATTGTGAAATGGATTACTTACGACAGTCAAGACCTGCCTGCAAACCACTCTTCACATGGTTATAATTAGCTTTGCATTCATCTGTATGATCCAACAAGCTAATTTGGAATAGTTGTGAATCATTATCATAAACTTAAATGGTAAAGTGTGCTACTTTGTCTGAACCTCATAAGCACATAGGCTTTATTATAACACGTAACCTGTGGATGTCTTATGTAGGTCTCAGGAAAGGTCTATGGTAAAACAACAGGAGATGGACAGAAACAAACTCTATGTACAAACCTCTGCCTTGTTCTCCAGTGGAAGATACTTTGAAGGTTGTTCTGGAGGTTTGTGAGCTATCAGTGAGGGAGATGGAAATGCTGAGAGGCACTGGACCACCTCTGTCCCTGCAGTAGGCACAGTGGGCTGAACGGTAACACTTGGCAGTGGAGTTAGCGTTACCAAAGTCTGTGTTACTGAGATCAGCGGATCTGAAATCACGCCAGTCGAAACTTGGCTGCTCAGGGCAGAGTCCGTTTTACTTTTGGGCGTCCTTGTCTCGGAGGAGTTCATAAGGCTAGAGAGGATGCAGCTACTCCTGAGACGCGAGGACATTTTCTTAGGCTCCTGTTTCGTCTCCTTTTCTTGCTCCTGGTCGTCTTCTTCCTGATCGTTCTTAATTAACTGGAAAAGCTTGCTGGTTCTATCTGTAATAACCTGTTTGGGCTTCAGGCTACTATGGGCATCAGTGCTGTGTCGCTTAATAAACTCACCAGGACACAGATCTATCTTGGCTTTGTTCTTCCCGATTCCAAACTCAAAATCCATAGGGTTAAAAGGTTTCTCTAAATATTCCTCTTTAATCACAGGCAGGGTGAAAGGAAGCAAGGGTGGCTTAGGCTGACCATGTCTCTTTAGGGGAAGAGAGAATGGAGACCCCAACCTCTTAATGTTGTCTATAAAGCCCTCAAACTCATTGGAGGTGCCCAAAAGATTGTATTCACTGATAGAAGAGCTTAATGGTCCGCTGATGCCCTTCTGTGTCTTCTTTGTGAATTTCTGTTCCACGTCCAACCAGCTGGATAGGATGACATGTTTGTCATTGGAGACAGGCCACTTGTTCATCTGCAGGAACTGCTGGAGATTTTCTGACCTATTTTTAACAGCACAAGTCACCTCTGTACCATTGGGTAGGTCAGTGAGACGGGAGGTGCTCTCCCTGACTTCAATCTGGGAATCGGACAGACTTCCTCCATTTACAATTGGAGTAACAGGAGGAATTTCAGTCTTAATGTCTGACCCGTATGCAACTGAAAGTCCCAATTCATTACTTGCGTCACTGCAGATACTTGGCATAGAAGGAGTTGTTTCCTTTTCATTATATTCTGAGTCCAGCTCTTGGACGTTCTCGATTACTCTGTACGGCTCATCCAGCAACTGTGGCCCTCCTTCCTCACACACCATGCTGACTACACCGGTATCTTTCACAGACACATCCTTTTTTTGTGCATTACAAGGCTGCTGTGGCCCATTGGGTTCAGTGACCTTGCTTTCAGAGATTTTGTCATTAACATGATTTAATTTCATGTCAGTGTGATAACTTTGACTAGTAGAATGTGCTGTGTCTATTATTTTCTCAAGGGTTTTTTCATCCATGTGATTAGTGTCAGTCTGTGGATTAGTTGTTGCAGGTTTCAAATGCTCAGTAACATGATTTATCAGCTGACCACCTGCCTGTGAGTCCATTGCAGAGTTGTGTGAGGATTCTTCAGTGTACTTTGTAATTCTGTGTGTTGCACCTGAAGGGACTCTTGTGGCATCTTCCCGCATCCCATCTTCAGCTTTGGGAAGTTCTCTCCGTTTCAGAGGTTCCTGCGGTGAGTCTATCTGTTTCCCTTCATCCTTCAGGCTCAGATCTGATATCCCCACTTCTGCAATCACAGTAAGGTTGGGGTCATAATTATTTTTAGTCTTAATATCTGGCCCATCAGCCACTGACCACTTTTCTTCTCCACTCCTTTCTCCATGAATAGCTGAAGGGTTTTTCTCCTTTGATTCATTCTGATTGTTTTCATTATTTGGTACTTGGCATACTGATGCGCAAGGAGAATCACCAAAATCTGTAAGTTCTGGGGATTCCCCAGTATCACAAGATAATTCTGTCACCTCTGTGCAGACAAGGGTAGGTGAGACTGTCTCAACAGCCACATTCTGGTCTTGTAGATGTACAGTAATTGTTTGACCCGCACCAGAAGGTTCGACTGCACTTTGTACAAGTATATTCTCTTGCAAATTAGTATGAAGTTGATGATCTTTTTGAGTCTCCTGACCTGTTTGTTCCAAGATCTTATCTTCCCACATTTTTGCGGCAGGTTCAGATGGTACAAGCGCTGGTGACTGATCATCAGATGGCTGGGTGCCAGTTGTGCCATGGCTGATGTCCTTCTTCTCAGGCTTGGTTGCCATTGATGTCGATTGACCAGTAAGAGGCTTTATTATATTTTCCTGCGTGTTTATGACTATCGAGTCGGACTTCTGATGAGAGGCCTCTTCATCATGCTGTAATGGGGCTGGTGAAGGCAGTGTGGTTTCATTCAGTGATGTGTGTAGGAAGCCTTTTGCTTCCTCTGCTACCATCCTCTCCTCATCCTGTGTTTCCTTTCTAAGAGGTGCAGGTGATTCGTTCTCAGTCACTGACACTTTGCTTTCTGTTTTCCCTCTATGGTCAGTCACATCAGACTCTGAGGGTCTGCTGGTGGTTTCCTCTTTGACTGTAGTGTTTCCTGATGGTCTTTCAGGTAACTCATCTTTTTGTATTATGATGTTCTTATCATACTGATGCTTTTTACTGTCCTTGTTAAAAGAATTTGAGGATCCACTGCTACTTGGTCTTATAAAGGCCTTTTTAGTTAGAACTTTCAGGCTTTTGCCAGCTCCACAGCCTTTCTCCAGGTTAAGTTTAGAACTTGGGTTTATGGAGTTATTTCCTTCCTTACTCTGTCCTTTATTTAGTTTGACACGTTCCACAGTTGCTGACACTTTTTGACTTTTCATAGCAGCTCCTGCCTGTTGTCCAAACATCATCTTAGATTTGTTATCTTGAGACAAAGGAGCAACATCTCCACCACTTGACTTTAAGTGTGACACAGAGGTATCTTTCTGGGCATATCTATGGTATGGATTGTGACGTATCCCAACATTACTTCCGTTTTCACTCCGCCATGTTTCTGTAAAGTCCCTTGCCCGTTCCTTCACACTCTTAGTGCTTACTTTTGGAGGATACTTTGGGTCTTTGGTTCGGTCTGTGCGTTCTGGCACTGCCACTGATGCAGTGTGAGTGTCTGCAGCAGGACTTTCATGCACAATCTCTTCACCGTTTTTTGAGTGAGGCTTGCACGCAGTCCTCACCGACAGTCTCCCCATTGCTCTGGGAGAATCCTTACTCTGCGTGCCGCCACTGGCCTTGTGGGCTTGCCCTGTTGCCCGTCTCTCAAACAAACTAATTTTATCTGCAATCCTGTTTGCACCTTTTATGTTCAAGTTCACGTTTTTCAGATCGGGAAGCCTGAATAAAAGAAGGAGTATGTTGTCATTCAGTTTATGTTTAACAAAAACCCATTTTTTCCATATTTCATAATACATTTTTTTATAAGAGTTAATAAATATACATAAGTATGACAAATAAAATAAGTCATCAATTATGCTGTTTTAATACTGATTATTATTTGATATGTCTGTGATTTAATGAGCATAAACTAATCTTTCCCTGACCAGCAATGACAAGTAGACAGTCACCATCCATATCACAACCACTTATCCAGTACAGAGTCATGGAGACATACAATCATTTTAAGTATAGATTAAAACATTTGACTCTCCTAAAAATGACAGCTGACTTACGGTTGAGGCTCAGACTTCAATGAAATCTTCTTTGCTGTATACATGAGGCCTTTCTGTTGTTTACCCATCCCCACATGTGTGTTTCTCTCTGGACTCAGTGCTGAGCTCACGGTAACCTTCTTGGCAAAGAACTTCTCACCAGTTGATACCCGGGGGCTCTGGGCTTTGGTCTCTGCACCCTCTGTGTGCCATTCAAGCAGTTCTGGGCTCTCTGAAACAGGACTTTCAGAGAGAGAGGAACGAGGTGTCTCCCCATCTGAAGAACCCACGCAGACGGGCACAGCAAAAACAGGTGACTCCTTGTCCAAGTCAGGCTTCACACTGGCTTTACCCAGCTTGACTGAAGGGGATTTTGGGGGACTCCTTTCAGAAGGGCTGACTGCGTCCCCATAAGAATTCTTCCGTGACCTCCTCCCTCCTGAATTCCTTCTTGCCTTGGTTTTCTTCTCAGTCTCTTGTGTCTTAATGGTCAGCTGGGTTTTTTCCAGCTGGGAGGACTGAAAAGGCTCCAGAGTTGAGAACTATGTGGGAAACAACTCAGAATGGTGGGGTGTATGTCTGCCAAGCAGAGACAGGTATCACTGCGGGAATAAAAGGCATTCAGGTGAGTTGCATCACCAGCCTCAGAAACCTGCTCCTCTCTCTAGAGACCTATCCCTTTGCTCACACTCCCAGTACCAGAGGTTGTTAAGGGCTCGGCTTCCTCCTTTTCTTGCTCTTCAGGATTGTAAAGCGTCTGACATAAAAAGGGGGTGTGGTCCACACTGAGAAACTACTTGTTGCTTCTGGCAGTTTAAGGTCTAGCTAGGATCCCGCACTGCGCTTGTGCCTGACAGATAAGAAGACAGTGGTCTGTTAATCAGCGAAATGCCACTGCAAATGAGCAAAAACAGAAAGCAAAATTCCGCAATGTTTGTTATAAAAAAGAATGCAAGAATATTTACGATATATAATTTGTAAATGATTAGCATGTTTCATTGTCATAAATTGAAATATCAAGGCAGAGCAGTGTTATTTCAAAAACGCTCTGTCTCTATATACATATATGCGTGTGTGTGTGCGTGTGTGTGTGTGTGTGTGCATGTGTTTACATGCTACTCTCTGCCTTTACTTAGTTTAAGAATACACCACAGAATACTCACCAAACCAGACCGAGGATCCCCAGATTCCTTTAATCCAGCAATGTTATAAAAAGCGCAAATAAATTCCTATCGACCGACAGAGTCCTTTACCTTTTTTCCCACGTAACTTAGTTCTCCAGTTAAAGAGTTAATTGCGGACTACTTTAATGTGTCTGTCGTGCGCACAACAGCAGCCAGAAGCACATTGGACTATTATATGAGACTTCGTCAATAAATAAGTATTATGGAAAGGCGTCTCCACATAGGCTGACGTGAAATCGTGACCAGCTGGATTACAATACGCCACCATCTGATTTCATATTCGAGACTCTCAGCAAGTGCCTCGCTTCTTGATTACAGTAAACAAAGCGGAAAAAAACTATGTGGGAGTGGCCCGGTACGAATTATAGGTCAGATTTTAAACTAAATGCCTGCAATGATAAAATGAATATAATTTCTGATTTCCAATTAGATAGTTAATTTGCTGCCTTTCCAGACCCAGGCGACCCTGTATAAGACAAGTGGGTGTAGAAAATGGACAGAAGCATGCATGCGCGAATAACTTATAAAAACTATACTGGGGCAAATGTATAAAAGTTCGCCGGTGTTATGTTATCGAATTTATGGGCATTTGCGGTCATGATTTCTCAATAAATTATGAGAACAGAGTAAATGTCACACCATCATCGGACTGTGCGGACAACTTGAAAAGCCTTTCCAAAAAATAACTAACGTAACCCCAGGGTTGCAACCCAGTTATTTGTAGGACGCTGTCACAAGGGGAAACATCTTCACGAATGAGTCTGATAAGGTCCTCAACCATAACAGACATTAATTATACCTTGTTATCGCTTGCAACATGTCAAGGGTTTCCTAAAATAAATAAAAAATGCTAGATAATACGCAAACAACAACATGACAACGCTGTACTGTACATAGAGTATCTGTTCGGATAAAGAACCATTTTTTTACATTTCATGTGATTCGTTTGTTTAACTAAGGTCTTCCATTGGCTGAGTGATACATACATACTATTATTATTTCTTACATTACTTGTATCATCTCTGTGGTAAGAGAATATTGTAGTTTCTTGTCGTAGTTGCTGTTCCGGAGGATCTCCCTAGGGGGCAGTCTGATTGTTCAGGGATTGACATAGATTATTTTTATTTTTACATAATTCATCTGTGTAAATAGGTATGATTTGTCTACTTTTGGTTATAACAGCAAATGTGATTCAAGATATCAACATTATAGATTTTTTTTTTTTACTTTTAGACATTACAGACACCTGAATCGTATTTTAAAATCTTTTGGGCATTTCTGGTTTGTATTAGACTTTTACCTTTCGGGATTAAAAGATGCTTTTACTCTAATGATTGTACTTTTCACTTATTAGTGGTACGTTTTGTATCCCGAAGCTGTAACAACTTATTTCCATTGCAGTACTAGCATAATCATGTACCATAGTATAAGCAGGACGCTCCTGGCGTTGTACTCTGCCGTTACAATGACAACACAGACTCATTCCAGTACTGTACATGTACAACCGGTTCAACGCGCAAGGGTGGGGGGTTACGTGCAAGTCAAAACGCTTCACATTTAGACAACAACATAAAAGAAATTCTTTTGCATACGGGAGTGAGGTGGAGGAGGGGTGGGAGTCTGAGCACCTGGCTCTTTTACCCTGACTGCAGTGTTTCCCTTTACTGACAGAATGCCCCCTTTAATGTATGTGTTAAAGGCATTTTATAATTACGTACCTCCTCCTGCCGGAGGTCGATACTGGAGAGCTGCACACATTTAAACATAAATAACACATTTAAAGTGCCGAGACAGTACACATGACCTGCGAAACAAGTGCTCACCCCCCAGAATAGATACAAGATAAACATAATAAAAATGCTTTACAGTAGGTTAATTTAGATACATATTAATGAAAAAATATGTAATCTAATTTACATTAATAAAGGAACGCAGTTCAGCCAGATTCGACCAGGAATGAAAAAACGCACCGCAAACTACAGCGTTTTAAATGTAGTACTTTGCACAGAATTACCATACATAACTGTATATTGCGATGCTGTGGTGGCTGTTTGTGAACTTGCTTATTCAGATTACTTGTATAAGAGTTTGGCCTTGTGAATCAGTGTATGTATTCATGCATTTGTGTTGTAAATAGTATGTCACACTGGTGTGACGTTCTGCTCTGGAGCACATGGGTTTTTTAAGTGTCAGCCCTAAGTTGTTGACCCCCACTTGTTTGTGGCCATCATTTTTTTAGCCCAAACCAAAATGACGCTTATCTGAGCCACTTGAGAGGGTGTTAGCAGCGAGCTGTCAATAAATTCCATCATAAAATAAGTGTTTTAATTTTCTTCAATAAGACCCATTAGCTAGACTTAATTTACTAATTCGCAAATTCATTGCAGTTTGGCAAATTACTTCTTTTTCAACTCGCCATAAAAACCACCTCAAGTGAACATAAAATCTTTTGTGATATTTAAAGGTTCCTTTAAAATTCAAGTGTATCAATCAATAGTTCTAAGCTTGCAAAATCTTCTAAATGCCACTAATATTAGTACCACTGTAATTTGCAGATTCCAGACAAGGAGCTGGTCCCAAATTCCTTTGAGGTGTATCAAATAAGACAGAGAAGTGTGACACAATGACTGAAGGATTTATTGTAAATTGTTTTCAGGAAAACACAGCAGTAGAGCAGATGGATCTGCATAACACAACAGTCCACACAAAACAATGGGGCTGGTTCTGAGCCAGGTGCCCCTACATAAAACAGAACAGAAGTTTAGAAGGTACCCTTGTCCCCCATGGTCATGTGACGCTCACCCTCAACATAGGTATGTATCAATATCAGGATTTTACCACATCCCCACGTACAGCCATATGTTATTTACATGTCACGGTGATAGTTGTTGGACGACAGGGAGTTGCTGTCCAGGAGAACGGGTTGATCACACAGCAGTAAGTCATCGTCCCCCAAAGCTGAGCTGTACTCCGAGTTCACAAAGTTGGGGATGTTGCAGTGTGTCAGGAAGCTTGTGTCCCGCTCAACCTTGCACTTCGCCTGGGCCTGCTGTGAGCCACTGCAGACGCATTGTTTCGCTTCTCTCCACTGGCCATGGCCCTCAGCCGTCCTGCCGGTCTCCTCCTCATGAATGAAACAGTGGATGAGCGAATGAGATTCGTCCAGCAGAGGCTGGGAGCAGGCCTTGTTGTCTGAGGCCTGAGGATGCCTAAAGTCCACCATGCAGCTAGATGGACGGCAATGCCTATCAAATGTATCCTGGTTCCTGTGGTAGAAACAAGCGAAGAACTGAGGGGGGCCGTGAAATGAGGAGAAAAGATCAATGACAATGAATAAAGGCTAAGCTTTTTTTGAAAAAAGGCTTTTTCAATTCTAAGTTACTTTTCATTAAACTGTGACCGCCACTGGGTGGCGCTTGGTGACTATGAAATAAATAACTTCCACATGATCATGCTTGTTCCATATATTAGGGCTCATGACTGATATACCTTGTCTGGCTCCGGTCCCCCCGCGACCCCAGTAGGGATTAAGCGGTTCCAGAAAATGAATGGATGGATGGTAAAAATGAACAGAAATCACTCCAAAGTCTTTTCCAACAATGTGCTAAAAGAACATTTCTAATTCCTACTTTTCTAGTAAATATTTTCACAGCAGAAACCCCATCCTTTGTCAAAAGTCTGTCCCACCCTTTAGAAAGTAACTACAGTGGGGCAAGACCCTTTGGCGGCAAAAAAATATATGCAGAGAACATGATTAGCAGTTCAAAGAGGAAAGCAGAAAGATCCATTACATACATATATTCCTCTCTGTTAAAGTCCTGCTCCATTTGTGTGTGTGTAGGTGTGTGAGTAGGTGTGTGTGTGTGTGTGTGTATCATGCATGTGCTGTCCCAGTTTGATGTGTGTCTTTGATGTGTGAGGGGCAACTCAAAAACAAAATTCTGAACACGGTGCCCAGGGACACATTGCCATGGTACCAGGGTCCTGTGTGTGTGTGTGTGTGTGTGTTTTATTAAGCAGGGCTGCCAGAGGCCCTTGATGGTGCAGAACTGCAACAGAAACTGCCAATGGTGAGTGTTGTTCAGTTACGACTTACATAATGAGCAGCTGTTCGTCTGACACAAATCGCTGAACATTATAAAATAAAAATGAAAGTGATCTATCCTACTTTAGTAATGTATATACCTTTGCTGATTAGAGAACCCGGAATTACTCTATTTGGTTTTAAAGTCAGCTATGATCATGGCTTGAATAATGATGAAGTCTTACTCTTGGTGTGGTGGCCCCGTCTTGGTGAGGAGAGTCAGGACAAAGAACATGAAGATGACGAAAAGGGCCAAGCCCACCCAGAAGCCGATCACAACTGAATCTGCAACAAAAGCATCGGCCGCATTAGTCTAGGTGCATCCTTTCTGTATCCAGATCACCACACAGACATGTTCAAACTCAACAGGACAAAAACACGAAGGACTGTGACTGGCCAATGGTATCCAACAATGCCTCAGATATGAATGGTCTTACCCTTGTATTAGCTGGAGCTCCAGAGGAGTAGGATTGTGTGTCAGACAGATCCGAGTGGCTCCCAACCACTGTGCAGGACCACAGGGAGTAAATGCCTGTGTAACAGCCCCAAGCTCTGCTTCAAGGGAAAGATATGCTAGGCGACTGCAACTCAAGGTCCGACTCCATGACACATGTAGGTGAATGCAAGCACCCACGGCACTGGGGGCTAAGGACCCTGCTCAAGGGCCCACCAATGTGTGACTCTTCTGCCAAAGCCAGGTCTGAACAAGTGACTTCCTGATCAAAAGCACAAAGGGTTAGCCCACTGAAATACATACTGTCCCCCAAAGCACAAACTAAATAAGGTTTAATGTTAAGTTAAGTTACAGTCAGTCCTGCTGCAGCATGACTGTGTTCCTGAAAAACCTCATGTTCACTAAAATCATGCGCTAAAATGCATATATCCAATGGGAAAAGTAGGGTTAAGGAAATGCTGTCAGGGTGAGCATCCGTCCGACCCTATCCTTTATGTCTCTACCCTGTCTGGCCAGCAGATGGCGCTGACCATCCCGCCTTTTCACTCCCTTGTCTAACCCTTACGTGTTCCCCTACTCTTTGGACTGCTGCATAGCTTAGGGGGCTCCGTGTCTGGCAGAGGCCGTAACTCTTGGGCTTGAGGCCAGGGTCACCTCTTCCATTTGTTTATTAGTTTTTGTTTTTCCTAATGTTTATTATCTATATTAGTTTTCTTGTCCTAGATTTTCCCTGCTTGTTTTCTGTTCTGTCCTGTTCCTTTCTGGGTCTGTTTAATTATCCTGCCAATTCTATTTCTAGTGTTTTATTCCCATTTAATGTTTTCCAGTTTCCAGTATTTGTAAAGCTCCAAATGTTCTGCGTTTAATTGTTCTCAGTTCCACCTGTTGACCATTTTCTTGCCGCAGTGCTTGTTGATTGTTCTGTTCCATTGCTTGCTGTCCTGTGCCCTGTATTGATTAGTTAATTGATTATGTCTCACACCTGTTCCTTTTTGGCCCAGTTTTCGATGTGTATTTAAGTGGCTGCCCTGCTCTCATCTTCAGTGAGTCATTGTATTACTGTAGGTGGCTGTTTGGATTCCCTAGTCTTGCTCCCTAGTCGTGTTTAGTTATGGTTTGTTAATATGATCTTTTTCCTGTTTTTGTTTTGACCCCTCGTGGTCCCATTATTTCGACTTTGTTTAAATCAATAAACCCTTGTTTGTCTCTGAGCTGCAAGTGGATCATCACCTTTTCCTGCCTGCACCATGCACCAGTCCGTAACAAATGTGACTTCAAAACTTTGTAACTTGTGCCAAAGAAAATGAATTAAATAATTTAAAAAAATTGATTCCAATGGCCAATGATGTAATTATATGCATTTTAAGTAAGAAATAATCACGCTTTAATAAATAATATCATAGACATCTCCCATGGATGTTATGAGTCTCACAAAAACTATCTAGTAACCACCTCAACTGAATGTGCTGAACTCGCTAACTTGTCAGATTCTTTTAAATCTGAAAACCAGTTTGACTGACTCACTGAAAATAACTGGTTCAAAAGAACAATTTGTTGACGTCCTGCACATCGCTATTGTTACTTTGGATAATTGCTTTTGCATGGTAGTAGTCTTTTCTTGCTAACACCAAATCTTGTTGTAGTTCAAATAGTACTTTTCTCTCCGACTGAAAATTGCGCAAATACAAACGTGACTCCGCATTTGTGTGCCTCAGCTGGGTGTGGTCTGAGTGGGCGTGGTGTGATCTGAGTGGGCGTGGCGTGATTGGGTATGGTCTGAGTGGGTGTGGTCTCACTGCGCAGCTATCTGGCTGGGTGCAGTGTAGGTGGGTGTGGTCTGGTCCAGCATAGCTGCATGGAGTGTGACTGATGGCAAGTGTAACAGGATGGTTGCAGAAAACCCCTAAACTTATGGCACTGAAACACACAAACTAAAGATAAAACATATTGCTGAAACTTAAGTAACTTCATGGTAAGCTGATTTAAAATAGCTGCGCAGCTAGTCCATCATTCTGCAATTACATGTGGCTTCAAGTTCAAAGGGTTCTATTCTAAACGAGTAAAATCGTCTGAAAAGAATGACATAAAGCACGTACACTTTTACCCACAAAGAACCTTAAGTAATCTCTATTCGACATCGATACAAAAAGGATGGTACAGAAAGATGTGTGTACTACGGACAAAGACTCAGAGAAGACCCGTAACAACAATAATACGTACATATAAAAATGAATAGTTACCACAGCACATACATCTGTGCGCTGTCAGGTTGTCGAATGACACTGGCTCGTCATCGTCGTAATATTCATATTCCCACACGTAATGTGGATCGGAGCCGGATTTGCTGGAATTCTGGAATTTGGGCATCTCAATCCCGGGTCTTTTCTGGACTAAAACACTGGAGTAGATGAGGCTGGGAAAAGATCGGTGTAGAGTGAAGACTAAGCAACGCCTCTGCTAAGTATGCAGTTGCGTCGTCCCAAAAGTCCTCTTTTTTATCGTCTACTTCCACTGCTTACGTCACCCTATATTACCGTTTCAGTCCCTAATATTCTTAAGCAAATATTTTTTTCGTTACTTGCAATCACTATTATTTTCCCCTATTTATCCATTAAAATGTTACTGCAAGTTGCCGAATAACACAGGCATCATCCTCACTGACGACTCCTCTAAAACTCCTATGGGATTTCAAGCAGATTGCAAATCAATTTACTGAAATCTAAATGCTTCTACGTATTTCTAATATAAATCCTGAAACGTTTGGACAATCTGCTACCTGAAATCTGCAAACGATAAATCTATTCTCTACATAATATAGCATATACCAAATTTCCATACACCAAAAGACTTGTCGTCTCAAGTACCTTTCTGAATACGTAACGATAAATAACTACTTAAGTCACATTTCATCCACATCGATTAAATTGACACTAGACATGCCTGATGATATTAATGTTAAAAACAATATGACACTATAATATTTAAAAATGGCCCGACATTAATACGCCTCATTCAAAGCTGATGCTTTCTGCTTTAGCATTTACCGACTTAGATGAGTAGTTTATTTCAGCCGCCTGTCCAAAAGACGCGAAGACCTCAGCACCGCATCGCTTCGTTTTCATCCGGCTTCTGCTTCGTAAACCTGCGATCTCTTGGCAAAAACGCTCTTCAGTGACGTATTTACTTTATTAGTAACACACGCGCGCGTGCGCACGCGTTTACGTTCATACTTTTGTGGGGACGGTCCATTCTTTTCTATGGGAAACCGGCCTAATCCTAACAATGACAACATTAAATGCAGCACTGACCTTAACCATAAGTAACCAAACAAAATACAAGACTTTTTGACATTTTCAGTTTTTTGGTTGCAGTCACAGATTTTTGTAAAATTAGGTTTCCCCTCGTGGGGACTGAAAAGGTGTCCTCACGATGTCAAAATAGCAGATTTTTATCACATTTCGTGCATATTTGGCCCCCACAATATAATAAATACATGACACACACTGTCACGTTCTGACACGAAGGAGACTGGGGCAGGCATGAGGGCGGAACATTAACTGGTTTATTGAGGATATGGGAACAGGGCAAAGAAAAGGCAGACCACATGGGGTCAAGCAAAAGGCAGACCACATGGGGTGAAAGAAAAGGCAGACCACATGGGGTCAAAGAAAAGGCAGACCACATGGGGTCAAGCAAAAGGCAGACCACATGAGGTCAAAGAAAAGGCAGACCACATGGGGTCAAAGAAAAGGCAGACCACATGGGGTCAAGCAAAAGGCAGACCACATGTGGTCAAGCAAAAGGCAGACCACATGGGGTCAAACAAAAGGCAGACCACTGGAACATACACTAGGGCGACATCAATGACCAGGGTGGGGAGTGAAGGACTGAACGACATTTTATAAAAGGCACGTTAGAATGGCACCTAGGCTGATCCACAAGAGGGTGCTAACAAGAGCTAAGAGCAAACAAGCAACAGGTGTGACCCCTTAGAGCCAGATTAGGGAGAGAACAAGAGGGGCAGGGATGCAGGACCTGAAACACACCACAAATTTTGGCATAAAACACTTTGGATAGTTCAGAATTAAAGTATAGCTGAAATAGCAATATTAAATGTAATAGGTCTTGAATAAGGCACAGAACGCTACTACAATGGGTAGTACAATGGGTGCCCAACCCTGCTCCTGGAGATCCGCTGCCCTGCAGAGCTTAGCTGCAGCCCGATAATCAGATACAGATAATCAGGCCCTTCTGCAGCATCTCACCTTTAAAGCCAGCTTAGCTTCATCATAGCTACTGAGATGCTATGGAAGGAGCTGATTATCTGTATCTGGTGGTTTAAATTAGGGCTGGGCTCTGGACCCCCATCACCCTCAATAACACAAATTGTAACTGAAGTGAAAAAGATGAAATAATAGCAGTGGGAAGGAAAGAGATATTAGGAGGTTGGGATGAGAGTGATGTAGAGGAGCCAGCCGTGAAAACAGCTCAGCACTGATCAGATGTGAGGCTGAATCTCCACTGAGCATTTCAGATGAAAACACACTATGTATGCTGTTATTTAATTATTGCCGGTGTACCGCTGAAGGGAAGCAGACAACTCCTGCATACTGATGTTTATTTGTGAAAATGAGGGTCCCTCTTCTCATTACCCAGGCAATTAGCACTTAAATTGATGCTACAATACTTAGTTTGTGAAGTAACTGGGGATCTTGGACATCAGCGAGCAATCTACCTCACGGTGCTGGACAAAGGAGACCTCAGGGGGGCTTCCTTATGCCTGCTTTCCATATTTATTGCCTTCTTACAAATTGCTTTTCCTAGCAAGACGCCACGCTTCACAGTTGTATTATGAACGTGACAGCTTGATCCACAGATTTTCAGGCTCTGTACCTTGAATACAGATGACTTTAAAGACCTCCAGTGACGGCCACACTGTTAAGTGATGCTAGTCACATGTGCAGCTTTGCAAAGAGCCAATGTGGGGAGAGTATTCACACAAAATAATTACACATCATTAAAAAGACTCGCTTTCTTAGTAAGAGATTGAAAATTACACGGTCATCTCATGTTTACAAGTCTAAGAAAATCACGTGCATATTAAACTGATCTACAGATATACAGTTAACCACCAATCAACAAAATATAAATGGTTCATACATCAATCATGTGTACCGTACCTGCGGCACAGATTTTAATCATAAAGTAAAGGATGATTAAGCTTAAATGAAGGTTTTTGTAAATTCACACAATCCAGTTTAGTTTTTACACAATTAATGTAGATTGCATAGAGATATCAGGAGCCAGGCCAATGTTTAATGCACAAACACTGACTTGGTAATGCAGCTTGTTCCCCACAGCTATTAATTTCTTGCTTCTTAGCTGTTCTGATCTAAGAACAATAGGCTGCCATCGATTTTGCATTTTAGCTGCACCAGTTACTATGTGACAGATTCCCTTGGCACTTACACTTTTCCGATTTATGCTGCTGGATAATCGTACTGAAGCAGCTCAGGTGATAAGAATTCCAAAGCAAGACCAATTCTGGGACTTGAAAAATGAAGTTGTGAGTACATGTTCTTAAACAATCCACCACAAACTACCTTTGATATACAGACACAGCTTAAGAGAGCACAGGGTTGAGTTCACTACCACGTAAGTCACAGGGGACTGTATACTGTGTACAACTTAAGACCCCAGGCCATTCTGGAAAACTCATTTGTTTGCTATAGTTTGTGCACATGGGCGGGCTGATATTACTCAGCCTGCTAGTATGTTGCCATGGTAATGCATCAACCAGGCAACGAAGGAAGAGCACAATGGTGGGTCAAGTCTAATGTTTCAGGTTTTCTCGATGTTTTTCCGTTCCGATTAATTCCCGTGTCATCCAAATGAATCCACTTCAACAATAATATGATTGTAATCTATGGCTTGCATAGTTATATTAACTGTGATATTTGTAAAGGACATAATTTCTAGTAAAAAAAAAAAATACCCATAGATCATTTTGAAGACTTAACATGTCTGTTCTCAAAACATTTACATGAATTTCGAAGACAGATTTGTACCCATCTAACAGGGAACATTCCCTGGACCTCAGCCAGCTTTAGGTGAAAGTCCTCTAACAGGTGACAGAGAACATTCTTACTGTAACATAAATGTACACATTTTACATTGTAACAAAGGTTCTGTCAGTGTCAGCACAATAACATTATTACCTGAACATACGTTTAACACAAAGCATGTTTAAAAATGTTATGTTATAATAAAATATTATATTACAAAAGTGATACATGTATATATGCAAATGTGCCATCCACCTTGAATCCATGACCTGCATCCAGGTGTAAAGCAATAGTGTTACTCACAGCCTTAGCATGCACTCCATTCGTCAATCTCTTATTACTTGTTGCAGTATTAGTTGTAGTAGTGGGATAACATCAGGAAAACTGTACACCAAACTGGAAACCAAAAATGCTCTTGAGACGTCAGATAAATGGCTGAGTGTGCACCTGGAGCCCAAGGTTGACTCTTGTCTGTATGTGTGCATGTGTGTCAAAGGAGAGCCAAATGGAATATGCAGGTAGAAGCCTTGCAATGTACCAGTACTTACACAAAAGAATATTGATTTCTTAAACTAACAGTTAATCCCACTCACCTGGTAGTACTTATAATATCTTAATACATTAATTGTGCTGCATTATTCTGACAGTCATTAAAAACAGGCAACGCAGGACCCAAGGTCAGGGAGCAATTTACTGAGCCACCATTGATAAATCAAAAGTTGCAAAACGAGTAAGTTTCAAAATGATAGAAAATAATGGTGTTTTGGATAAAAAAAAAAACATTTAAACCTTTTTAACTGTGGCTTGCAATGTCTCTGAACATTTCCCTTGATTATATCTGACTGTTTGATGTCAGTTTATGCCTCTTGTGTTTCGTCTCTATCTTAAGAACCTTCTAGAAACCCAAGCACAACGCTCAGCTGCTGGCTGCCAACTCTAATTAATCAAATGGTTATTTTCTCCCTGTAAATACATCTGAAGGGACCTCAAGTGGGCCAGTGAGCCACAAGTTAATCAAAGTGTTATTACAGTTCAAATTAAAATTGGGGCGGCATGGTGATGCAGTGATTAGCACTGTTGCCTCACACCTCTAGGACCCGGGTTTGAGTCTCCGCCTGGGTCACATGTGTGCGGAGTTTGCATGTTCTCCCCATGTCGTCGTGGGGTTTC